>JALPQI010020846.1:0-20751 GCA_025490895.1 Thaumatotibia leucotreta | reverse complement strand
CATGCACATGCACTAACAATTAAAAATAGAGTACTTTTTGCATTTTAATACATTATTTTTAAGGTAGTTCATTCATTGGTTTCATTTGTTCATTTACTAGAATTTTGTGTTCATTCACTGGTGATTTTCCATTTTATCCCCTACAGTTAGCTGTAACTCAAAACTGTGCAGCAATAATGCAAAATAAAATTGATTTTAGAAAACTACAATAGTGGTTTACTCTATAAGAACATTCATATTTAAACTTCATTATTGCTCCCAGCCACAAAAAAATGATTAATTTGAAAATTTCCTTAAGTGTTCATTCACTGGAGCACTTATCCTATATAAAATTTTGATATTCAGAAAAAAATGTCGAATACGTTAACAAAAACTTTGCCCTTTTATTAGGTTTTTACGTTTTTTATTAACGTATGTAACGGTTTCAAAAAATCATAGACAATATTTTAACGTAAGTACGAATTTATAAATACAAAATACGTCCTTCCTAATGTACTCACCATATTTTTATAAATGTCAATGCTGTAAGTGCCATTTGTATTGTATGGCTCATAAGCAATTCGGTTTCAATTTGTGAGTTACACTAAATTACGAAATCCACTTTTGATGATTTTCATTAAATTATTAACGTAACTCCAAATTTTTTTCAAATATTTAACGTAAGCACCAGCCATTTCCCGATCTACAACTGTGGTGGCCATTAATAACTGTGCGTTAAATAGACCTCTCAAAAATAAAACAAACAAGATAAACATAATTTAAATAGAATAATTAACTAAAAAGATACAACATAATTTATAAATGTCAAATTCGTTTTTGGGCCCTCCTGAAAAATCGTCATTTGGCGGTTACATTAATTCATATTACAACTGACGATAAGACCAAGATCTGAAAAAAGGGTGTGATTATGAAATAATGCAAGTTTTTAGGTTTATTCGCATTTTTTCTTCATTTTCTACTGGCCAACAGTATTGGTGAAAATTCCGAACAGAGATGAATATCGTATTTATTTACTTAAAGATATGTTCTCATATTATCTTTACGTGAAAATCATTTTAAGCGTAATTATATGCGGGTGTAAAAATATGCACTTTGGTACAGTCACGGACTTTAATTGATAAGCCACTTGTCACTGTGCGTATTTTAGCCGTGTAATGCAAATCGGGTTTAGTCGCTTTTACTCGTAAATCCTAATACACGAAGTAAAGTCATCGTATAACAGAAGAGCAAAATTTATATTTCTTTATCATTGTGCGTTTTTGAACTGTCACTAAGGTTCGAATCTCTTAACTAAAATGTTAAATGGCGAACTTGACATTACATTCAATGCACTTAGCTTTATAATTATAACTATGACGTATTGTCGGAGGCGCTCGTCGTCGCGTTTTCTTCGGAAGGTGACATTACCACATGGTTACGTAATAACAAAAAAGTTTAACCAATAATAATTGAGACAATTTTTTTCCGGAAGCTAACGTTACTATAGTTACGTTATAACATCCGCTTTAGTCCTGAGACGTCAATCTAACTTCAGAGCCCAGATGGTAATTTAACTGCTAAGCTGCTATGTAGGAGTTTTCGTTCTCTTTCCTTTTAACGGCTGTCACTGTCAGATATTTTTTTCAAAGTTAGAATTTCAGTCAGAAACTATCAAGTCTCTATTAAACATTTGTATGGCTACCGACAGATTATAGGATTGAGATAGACTGTCAAACGTCTATCTACCATATTTTCACAAAGGTTACATAAGTATTCAACTAACGTCAACTAGAAGCTGTGACGAATTATAAAAAAGACAGCAATAGCATTTGTCTCTGTCAATGAAAAAAATAATCTTAATTTGCCCGATAACATGATATGGCTATTTATATAAATATCTTGACTTGAAAAAATACCTCGCCTATTAATGTCAGATAAATCATGGCATCCGATTTGAAGAAAACATGATTAAATTACTAAACAGTTTTAGACAAATCTATGAAGAACTGTCGTTATCCAGTTTTCTCTAGGAACAACGACATCTAGCGTCTAATAATGGCCGATGGCTAATCTTTAATTTTCGTCGACGAAATAATTTTTATTATGTCAACTAGTTTTGACATACTGAAATTTTGACGCAACAAAGATTCGTATTTAACTGACATATCATCGGGGAACATCGGTCATGTCGCGATCGTGCCTACTAACGAAAAATACCGAACCCATAATATTACACGACCAAATTGCATCCATTGCCAAGTGGTCTATCAATTAAAGTCCGTGACTGTACCTACGAGTATATTACGTTACTAACCTACGTACGTATGTACGTTCTTAATATTCATTATGATTTTAGTATTGATATTTTCGTCCCCACCATAAAGTTTTGTTAGCACTGCTGCTGACATTAATTGAATTAAGTAAATACATTAACAATAAATTATTATGCTCAATCAATTGATTACAATATTAATTTGTTAAAAAAATAATCAAGTTCCCAAGCGTATTATTGCCATTAACGTTGTTTAATACAGTTAATGATTTAACTTTCCCGTGGCATTAATTCGCAGATAGCTGGGAAATTGAATTATCAATTTAATGTTGTTTATTTTGCTCTACGGCATTGTTGGCTAATTTAATAATGGTCGCACGACATGAATAGCTATTTTTAATATAACATTCTTAGGTTGATTTCGTGGTATAAATGGTGCTTGCGAGAGTTGTGCCGTGCCCGAGAACGTTCTCCGATTGGTATGGAGAATGTTCTCCCTCGAGAATATTTCCCATACAAAACGGAGAACGTTCTCGGGAAAGTACAACTCTATGCGAGTTCAACCCTGTCATACTGTCAATACGAGGTTTTACCTATTATTCTTTTTAAATAAAGGTTCCCTTTATCAAACGACTTCAAAAGTAGAGGAGATTCAATCAATCAATCAATAATTATATTTTCAAGTCGATTTTTTTTTGCATGTATGTCTCTCGATATATCTGAGATTCGTGAACCGATTTTCAAAATATTTTTTTATCAAACGGTTATAACCCCGATATGGTCCTGTTGGCACCACTTCGAAGTCTGATGAATTGATGATAGAATCTTGGAGAAAAAGACTGGATTCGGTTTTAAATTTTTTTAATTTGCTGATTATTTGAATTAATGTGATATCGATACATAGTTTTTTCATGAGTATCTGGTACGTATTTATATTCAGTTTCCGAAACATCATAATTATCATAAGCGACTAAGAAATGTAAGTGATCAAAATGTTAATAGATACTTCAGGTAATCAATTCTGTGGAGCCAACATCAGCAAATCGGCGACTACATAAATAATACATTTGTTTTGCGGTTATCCTGGACCTAGAATATGTACAAATTACGAAGGTAAGTTGTATTTTATTTTTTAAAACGTAACGTAATAATAGTAGTTATTAGTTGAATAAGAAACCTGGATGCTTAGCCAAGTTGCCAATCGCTAGCGCTTAGTAGTTTTCCCTCTCCGTCACTCTTTCCTATTAGTGCGACAAAGACAGTTAGCTGCCTTTCGGTTACGATTGACGATTACGATTGGCAACTTGGCTAAGCATCCTGATCTATCATAATCTCTAAGTGTCAACCCTAGAACGCTTTCGCTTCCGAACAAAGAGACAGCCCTGCAGTAAAGCGCGCTTGACACGAGGCGGCCGTAATTAGAATTAAGCGGGACAACACGCGCCTGCTCGCTGTTGGTTCTTCCTCATTTCCACAACGTATGATATACATGGACTTGTATGGTAGTTACGTCTTTTTAGAACTTCAAACTAGATGTGCCTTCAAGAGGGCTGCCACTGAAACTTTAAACAACGAGGTCTATTTTCGGTAGGCTTCATTCAATTAGGCACGTAAATTGATATGTTGACTATTTGATGACGTCAGATTCGGATTGGTCGACAGATTCTATTAGGAGAGGGTATTTTTCTTGAAAGCTGTGGGCCGTATTTTGGATAGCGAAAATAGAATATTGGATAAACCCTGAAACTCCACGTAGGTTTACAACTTAGAAATGGTGAAACGAAAATGTATGTTTGAACTAAAACAAAAGAAAACAAAAATAAATGATGTTATTAGTTAAAAAGTTGCACTCTTATTAGTTAGTTACTTAAATAAAGAGGATAACCAATAAAGTTTTAAAAGTATTTATACTATTCTATGAGGCTATCCTCATTAGGAAGTACTGACACGTCCAGGCTGGTTCCAAAGTAAACAATCTAAGCGTTCTTAATTTTTTCGTAATGGCTACATCAACTGTAATGATACTACGTAAGTGTATACGAGATAATTGTACAGTCGAGGAATTTAATTTCCGAAATGGGTAGGAAATTAAATTTCTCGACCGTACATTCCAGCTTTTTGCAGTGGCTAAGGACACGTAAGTTATTATTTGTCAAATCTCTGTTTTCACTGAGGAAAGCAAAAAATATATTTACGAGATCATATAACCAGTCAACTTTCAAGTCAAGGAATAACAGGCAGGCACCTTCTGGGTGAACTCACTCCATCGTAGGGCCGCGTCTCTGCCCTTCGTCTAGTCTATGGCCAAGAGTAAGCCCATTAAAAACAAAATCTAAAACTCAAAGTTCAAAAATCACTATCCTGAAATATTGTAAACCCAACCTAATATCAATCGCAGTTACCAGTTCAGTTGACCGCGGTCAATTACATTAGTTAAGCATTTGCCCTTTTGCGGTAACAGACTGCCGGCCACCGGAACAGTGATTGATACTGTTGGCGACTAACGTCAGCGGTGATTTATTGATGCGGCGACCGCTGCGATGCGATTCCCGTCTTGTTGGATGCAGTGGAGTATCTGCTCAACAATTTACCAGTAAATTTGGAATTGTAGCCCATTTTTTTATTGTCTATATATATATATACACCTACATCGTCGTTTCAGATGTCATCAGTGGACGTTTTTCAGTAGGTATTGGTGTTGGTACGCAAGTACGATCAGCTTAAATATCATGTTGAGTGTTTTATTCCTTGTGGGCGTAACGTTAGGTTCTTCTCGATAAGTAAAGAAGGGCATTGCGCTCGCTCCAATATTATGTCAGTGCATTATCGATTAAACCCTAACGTATACTTTACTTTCCAACTCATTGTACGGATACTTAACTGGAACTGGGCCTGTTTTAGATTTTATTTAGTTTTATTTTAGTTTTTCTCTAGTTTAGTTTAGTTATACTTTTTAAATTTAATTCTGTGTGGTCTCGCGTTTGCCTTTTGTCGTGCTACGCGTCACTTTCGCGCTTACGTTCTTGTCAGAACGTGACGACAATAACGATAAACTCGTGACCATCACAACTATCACAAACTACCTGGTTCATGGTTTTTTACATTTATATACGTGTACTAGGCAAGTCATTGGAGCAACAGTTGACAAGCGTGGTCAACACGCAAATGGGATTTACCTGCGCCAATATTCACACATTGCTTTTAAATTTCGAACGCAGGCCAATCACTTAATAGTACGTTTTGCTATGGCATAAAAAACAGGAATTCGGTAAGATATAGATTGATGATATTCTTCAATATTTACATAAATAAATAATAATAAATAAATAAATATCTTGGGACATCTTACACAAATCGACCTAGTCCCACGGTAAGCTCAATTAAGGCTTGTGATGTGGGCACCAGGCGACGATATATATAATAGATAGATACATATAGATACTTAAATACATAGACAGCCATGACCAAGGAACAAATATTTGTGATAAATAAATACACAAATAATGCCCTCGCCGGGATTCGAACCCGGAACCTCCAGCTTCGCAGGTAAATTTATCGTAATTACACTATTAGATAATACCTATAGGTACATACATTCACATTTTTAAGTCAGAGATAAGTAAAAGAAAAAATATTAATACTTATCATGGGGCATCTTTACGCATCAGGTTTTTATTGCGGATATTAATTGACAATACACAATTTTTCAGCCTGTGTTTGATATGAGTGTATAATGTTTACAGTTATAGTATTTTATTGTAGGATTTGTTTGGTATAATAATTTTGCTAGATAGTGTTATTAATTCGGTTTTGTGATTTTTTTAAGTCGAACCACAACAGTCCACAACTTCATATAACAGAAAAAAATACTCTCGCATGATATATCGACGGTAGAAAGGCTAATTGGCTTAAGCGACACTTTGGGCGATATTGAGTTATTTATATCATCGGAATCGGCAGATTTTTCTCCGTCGATTGAGCTCGGTTTCATAGCGATCAGACGATTTTAATGGCGGTTAACACTTCTGATATTTGCTACAGCGTTAAAAAAATCAAGGCATGAAGCAACACAAAAAATTGCATTTTTGAATGAAACGTGACTTGACCCACAAACATGTTTGGTTGGTTCCCGCTTAAGCGGTTCTTACTTTCCCAACTTTGCCATTCGTTTTGATTTGAACCTTTTGGCTTTACTCCATCACACACGAGCATAGTCGTTTAAGTCAATTGAACTTCAACAAAAAAGTGCCACCATAGGCGTTTGAAGCATTTAGCCTCCATTTAAAATAAAAGAAGCATGTCGCTTGAACCATTTAGCTCTTCCCAATTTTTTAGGGCATGGGGCGCTTCAACCAAATACGTAAAACCCTAAACCATAAAATGTATGTTACTTAAGCATTTTGAACCTCTTTTTATAGATGAGAATGTCGGTTGAAATAGAATATTTGTTTGACCTGTGTCATTTAAATCCTTATAATAAAAAAAATCATAATGCATCATATCAGTGTAGCTTAAATCATCAAAAATTTCTATGAGAAACTTTTGACTCGGCGGTACAATCACACTCTTGCCGCCGTCGGTGCTTTTTGAGCCGCTCGCCTATAACTACCGCCGCCCCCCGCGCGGGCGCGTCAATCACTTGTAGTCTGTGCCGGTAGGCGCATGTGCCGTAATGATTTGTGTGTGATACTGAAATCGTGTGTTTCACGTTATGAAATAATTTAATTATTTTCATTGTTATTTCTTGATTATTTAATAATAATTAAAGTTTAAGTTTAAATACTTACTTACGTATTTCTGCCGCTTATATTGTAAAAAAAACTGACTACAGATATAATAAAAATTAAGATTAAAAAATGTAACGTAACTATCAAGCATAGTAATAAATTAATTAAAAATTTTAGGTAAAAAGAGCATTTTTTCCAATAAAAGCGACAGAAAGGTTATTGCGGATGAAACGCTGTAATCAATATCCACAATTTTTCTAAGACTGATTCTGCCAAATAACTATCTAATTATGTTATAAGAAGCAAATATTTTTCTTTATACAGGGTGGTCCAAACCTTGACGTCAAAAATTTTTTTTTAGATTCCTCATGTCATGAGCTATCAGAATATACCCCATGTATGTTAGCCGATTTTTTGTAGTTTTCGAGTTATGAATTTTTGAAAAATTTTTTTTGAGAATTTCTGGAATGAAGAAATTTATTAATAAAAAATAAACTGTTGGGTTTTTTAACTAGTTTCTTTTTGTAAAAGTATTACTACAAATAAAGCATTTACTGACAAAAAAATTAGCGTCCTCACTTTGATACAAGTTGGATAAAAAAATACCAAATTCAAAATTTCAAAATAGCATTAATGTACGTAAATAAAAAAAATAAAACATATCCCAAGGATTTTCGGTAATGTGAAGACTGCCCTAACCATAAACCTTCGTAAAAGCAAAAAAAAAGTGATACTTAATAATGAGGATTTTTCGGAGTAGTCGGTCAAATAAACTTAAAAAAAAACTTCAAAATTTTTAATTTAAAAATAAAGTGAAATTTCGTCTGTTTTGTTGTTCTTATCAATAAACAAAGACAGGAAATACCACGAAAACTCAATTTGTGTAGTTATTCAAGTAATTTTTTACTACTTTAAAATTTTAAGTTTTTTTAAGTTTATTTGACCGACTACTCCGAAAAATTCTCATTATTAAGTATCACTTTTTTTTGCTTTTACGAAGCTTTAAGGTCTAGGGTAGTCTTTACACTACCAAAAATCCTTGGGATACGTTTTATTTTTTTTTACGTACATTAATGATATTTTGATGCATTTTTAACGTAAAATTTTGAATTTGGTATTTTTTATCCTACTTGTATCAAAAGTATTTGTAATAATACTTTATAAAAAGAAAATATTAAAAAAACTCAATAGTTTTTTTTATCAATAAATTTCTTCATTACAGAATTTGTCAAAAAAAAAATTTTCAAAAATTCATAACTCGAAAACTACAAAAAATCGGCTAACATACATGGGGTATATTCTGATAGCCCATGACGTAGGGAACCTAAAAAAAAATTTATGACGTCAAGGTTTGGACCACCCTGTATAGCAATACGAATTGAGAAAAACGATTTTCGTTCATTTTGTTTTCTTTAGACCTGAGTAATTATGCCTTTGTCTCTAAATATCCGAGCTTCAACCACCATGTTTAATCATATTCATATAATTTCTGAGATTTAAGCAATCCGTTTTTCAATGAGTGTGTGTCATTAAGTCAATTAGAATCGCCACTTATTTCCATTAAAGAATCTGTTAAACTGTTTAGCTTTACCCCGTTGTATAGTAAAAATAGCGCTTAGCTCATTTAGCCTTCTTTTTAAAAAAGTGCACTTGTACACTACAGTCATTTGACTTGCCTCCGGCGGCAGACGCTGTTGGTATTTGAACCAATTAGCCTTTCTCTCATTTTTAGCAGATTTGTCTTAAGCGACCTTTATTTCGAGACATAATAAACTAATTTTATCAAGGTAGGAACCAAAGTATGCGCCTTTATATCTTGAACATTTGATGGCAGTTGTGTTACAATATCATCATCATCATCATCATCATCATATCAGCCGAAAGACGTCCACTGCTGAACATAGGCCTCCCCCAAAGATTGCCACAATGACCGGTCCTGCGCCACCCGCATCCAGCGGACTCCTGCGACCTTCACCAGGTCATCGGTCCACCTTGTGGGGGGCCTACCCACGCTACGCCTTCCGGTACGTGGCCGCCACTCAAGAACCTTCCCGCCCCAACGGCCATCGGTTCTACGCGCAATGTGCCCCGCCCACTGCCACTTCAGTTTAGCGATTCGGAGAGCTATTTCGGTTACTTTGGTTCTGCTGCGGATGGTCTCATTTTTAATCCGATCACGCAGAGAGACTCCTAGCATAGCCCTCTCCATTGCCCTTTGGGTGACTTTGAGCCTTCTTATGAGACCCATTGTAAGCGGCCACGTTTCAGTACCGTATGTCATCACTGGCAACACACACTGATTAAAGACTTTCGTCTTCAAACACTGCGGAATATTGGACGAAAATATGTGTCGTAGCTTCCCGAACGCTGCCCAACCGAGTCGGATTCGACGATTGACCTCTTTCTCGAAGTTGGACCTACCTAACTGAATTTGCCCTAGGTATATGTATTCGTCTACAACTTCGAGTGTAAAGTCTCCGATTATTACGGGAGTTGGTGCTACATGGGAATTCGACATGATTTTCGTCTTATCCATGTTCATCCTAAGACCAACTCGCTCGGAGGCTTTACTGAGGTCAACGAGCATAGTACTTAAGTCCTCCAAGTCCTACAATATACCTGTTACTTTTTTTGTAGCGATTTTTTTTCAAAAAAATAAAACTTTAAACGGCTCTTCTGTAAAAATCATAAAATGTCGATTAAGTCAATTAGCCTTTCTACCGTCGATATCGTTTAGGTAGATAGTATGAAAACAACATTCCGAATTTGAAAAAATAACAATCAAATGGAAACCTTAGGTCTCATGCTAATTGTTATTAAAATATACGCCCGTATAAAAAAATACACGCTGTTATAAATAATAAGATAGATACATATTTAGATACTTAAATCGTGCAAAACTACTACAAAGGTACTAATCTTTTTGGTACACAAAGAGATCAGCGGGGTATCATGACGTACTAATGCGATTCAGTTTAGGTCGAAAGAAAGGGACAAGGCTATATCCCTGTCCCTTTACCTGAACCTAAACTGAATTGCATTAATACGTCATGGTAACTCCCCTGATATCATATAATATAAATTTGAAAGTCAATCGATGAAAATCCTACCTATGTCGGACAATTGTGTACACAGCATTTTACTATTAATGATTTGTCATTATTCTCAGGCAATTAAGCACACAACCGCCATATTATTACGCATCTTCTGTTACATATCAGAACGGAGTAAAAACTTTTTGTCAACTTTAAACTCGGTCTTTTAAATAAAAATAATAATATTACAATTCTTAAAAGTATGAACCCTTTCAGATCTTTGGGTACAATATAATAAACACTCTTGCGCGTACCTTTGTCGAAGTTGAATATAAGTAAATCGAGAAAGTAGATATTATTTTGGTATGGCGTAGGAAAAACATAAGATATTTCATTATTTTTATAGTAAACTTAACTGTATCATAAAATTTTCTTTTTTTAATATCTTCATAAAATCAAAAAGGTAAATTTAAAATAATAACATGTGTATGTTAACAAACCAGTACCAACGTAAAAATTACTACTGAATAAAATAATCAAAAATATGTTATAATAAGTTTTTTTATAAAATAACTTGTGTAGGTAATCAATTCCATATCAATAGTTTTGTCATCAGTAACCCTATTTATTAAAATGTGATTTACTTGGTTCTTCTCTGGGTTAGCCGCATCTGTCAGGCGGGTGACGATGTGGGTTCATTACGAGTATAATGGCTTTTATTCCGCTTTATGTTTAACACTGTTATAAAACTTGTTTGTTTCATGAGCCAGTGACTGTAGCCACTCGTACCTGCGTAAACTCACTCAAATCTCACCCGTAGTCATAGATTCAACATGCTGACCTACTAAGCCTACTTCAGGTATCGGGAATTACTTTGATAATTTTAGTATCTTCAAAGACGTATCGAAGAGACTCAGAGACGCCACGGGAGACCCAAGGGCTGGCAGCTTCCTCGCTCAACTCATTAGCTTTGCAATCCAGCGAGGAAATGCTGCCAGCGTCCAGGGGTCTGTTTTAGATTTATTTTAGATTTTATTTAGTTTAATTTTAGTTTTATCTAGTTTTAGTTTAGTTATACTTTTTAAATCTATTTTTTTATGTACCTTAAAATAGTTATATTGCATTAAACATTTTAGATTCATACTCTATATTGGGGATTTTGGGAGCACTCGAGTTTCTTCGTTCACATAGGAAACGTGTATTTCGAGCAAGCCTCGGTCGCGCAGATACTAAAAAGTTTAATTGGCATGCAGACCAGCCGCTACTTGACGAACGGAATAAGATTTTATGTGTAAGTCTAACTCTTCAAAAACACGTATTTCGGCGAGAACAGTTTGTCGGTTGTATCCTTTCATAAATTGAAAGGATACAACCGATAAACTGCTTCTGAAACGACATCAAATTTAATTGCCGCCTGCAATTAGCTAGATTTTGGAACGACGAAATCTGGTTTTCAGAGTTGTGTGACGTATTCACTGAAGAAAATGTGAAATATCAGATACTACTTGGATTTTCAGTATCTAAGTAAATTCTAGGGCTAATGATTCAAAAAGCAAAAACAAAGTAATCACGTAATTGTAGACTTTAAAACATTTTGATATTTTTAGAGTTCCTTAACAGCCTGGCTTGCGGGATGATAAAATAAGAGAAACTAATTATAAATCGTTAAGAAGAACGTAGGTACAGAAAACACATTAGGTATAACTGAAAAATGTTCATGTCGTAATTACTGGAGTAGGAACTCGTAGTATAGCGTATTGGTACTCAAAAACTTACGTGAACTTTTATGGTATGGAAAGATTTATTTACAGCTTACAATTTACAATGAACCTCAACCGCATCCAATTACGTAAAAGTACCCAAAGACTGACGAGAGAACAAAGATTTGGGTCAGTCGATTGAGGATCGATAGCAAAGAGTTAGCGACTGGCTGGTAACTTTGAGATCTCAATTAGAAGAAATACTTGTGTTTATTGGCGTCCAATATCAGCAAACATTGGTATACGCTGGTCTGTTTATTTGAAATGAAATATACTTGCGTTAACATAATAATGTCGGTACTTTATATAGTCCTCTTAAACCACAAACCGCGAAACAGCCCTAGATTCCGGTATAATTATTATTAAAAAAAAACGACAAACAAAAACAGAAAAGTTATCAACTTATTCCATTCGATACAGAATTATATTTCGTTATAATGCTAAATATTACCAGAATTCGTATTAGTTACTAAAATATAGTATTACAAAAACAGATTTGTAACATTAGCGGACTCTAAAGTTTCGTTCATTGTATTATGTAGGTACTTATCTAACATACGTATTTGATGATAGGTAGTTCAGGAAGGTTTATTTGAGTGCGCTTAAAAACAACGCTGAGGTGACAGCAAGGGTTGAATACCTAAAAGTTTGCAACTAATTTAAGCCAAATACGAGGCAAATGTTGGTTATACTACAGTTTTAATGGCAGCCAATAACCAACAAAGGCCAACGTTAGGGCCAGCGTCCAGCGGGCAACAATTAAGTTGGTTAGCGGGACAAAGTTGAGGCACGCGTGACTGGATGTTAAGTGCGGTGTGTGCCGGGCGCTGAAACGTGGTAGGGTTTAGAATAGGTGAGACTTAATGAAAAAAATAGATTTTTATTTGCTTCTAACCGTTTGTGCATCGACATGTATCTAGATAAATAATATCTTTTATATCCCTTCAATTGGAAATTCTTTTTATTGAAATTGCTGTAAGTTCAACTTTCTGTCAGTTAATTAAAATTCAAATAGCTTGCCAGACGAAGGGATATTTAGGTATGCTTCAGCTTATGTCATTAAAAAGATTCGTAATATTAAATAAATACAATTTACTAAATAAAGGTCAATAATTATTAACTAAATAAAAAAACTGAACCTGCCTCAGCAAACTAATATCCCTATACATTTAACTTAATAAAAATTCTGAGCTTCGATTTGAATCGTGTATTGGTTGTCCAAAAGTTCCCATTACACTCGCGGCATTGACATGCTGTACGGCTATGGATACTTGTTGGGCAGACCATGATCAAATCAGGGATTATAGCCTCAAAAATATGCGTAATTTGAACAGTCCAGTACAGTACAGTCTAGATCTATATTTCTGGATGAATACCTAAATAGTATTGATGATGAGCAGCAGCGTCATCATAGTGGACACATTACTGCGATCGCCAATCCGCTTGCCCAGCGTGGCGATTATGGGCATTTACCTCCTAATGCGTCTATACGCATAGTTAATAGGAGAGGCCTACGTCCAGCAGTGGACTATCATAGGCTGATGATGATGATGATGACCTAAATAGTCAGTAGTTAGCCGTGTGGTGACGGCAGTAAGAATACATTTGTCACCACCCCAACTCCTCCTGTGGGTGTCGTAAGAGTCGACTAAGGTATTGAAGTGTCACTGACCACTATTTAATAAAAGATTGATGATGGGCAGCAGCGTCATCATACACATCGTTATCATCATGGACACATTACTGCGATCGCCAATCCACTTGCCCAGCGTGGCGATTATGGGCATTTTCCTCCTAATGCGTTTATACGCATAGTTAATAGGAGAGGCCTACGTCCAGGAGTGGACTATCATAGGCTGATGATGATGACCTAAATAGTCAAAATAAATTATTATACCTTGTATCTAGAAGATTTATTATTATTAAAATATTATCGAACCGGGTTAGGTACTCATGTATGTTAAGTCTATGATTGCTCGACATGCCTCGACCCATCAAAAGGGTAACCCATTTTACATTATACGTGGGTGACCCGGTTTGATAATGTTTTAATATGTTTGATTCTCACGTTAGTTATAATTCTAAGATATTATTCATAATCATCATTCATTTTGTTGGTGGTAGGCCCTACACGAGGTCCCTCCACCGTCTTACCCGTTAACTTGCCGCTAAATAGTCAATACCGTGTTCCGGTTTGGGGGGTAAGTACGATAGCCGGTGTAATTACTGGCATAGATAGAGGCAATCCATTTAAGTCCTCAGGGTAGGCAGCGGATAGGCGATTTTTTGGTCCAGTTCCTGCTTTCCATCAGGTGGGCTGAGAGCGCAGTTGCCTACCTTCGTCACATAATTTTTTTTATTTTTTTATTTTTTTAAATAACGGAATAGGAATAACTTTTCTTAACAATCATATTTTTAAGCAAAGTACTTTCCAGACAATAGCCATTTATTATAGATTATAGATAGCCAAATCAGATAAGTATACAAACCCTTTCCAGTCTCCCACAATCGACGTTTCAACTCGCGCGGCCCACGGATCACGTCCGCCGACCCAGCGGTGCGTTATTCCATTTTAACTTCGCTCTGTGGCTCTGGCAAATAAACTGCGAACTTGCACTCACTCCACTGGCAGAACGGAGTTTGTTCAGCGTCGGGTATAATGATAATATCACTCTGGTTTTTTTTTCTGGTGCTAAAGTAATATGACTTGTGATGATGGATTTTACAAACACATGGCTTCAATGGAAGACCAGCGCTGACAGGCCAGCAATATGCTGAATTGGAGACCATTTTGTGGCACTATTTTTTATCACAACATAGTATAAAATAAAGTCACTTTTTCTGTCCCTATGTCCCTTTGTACGCTTAAATCTTTAAAACTACGCAACGGATTTTGATGAGATTATTTTTAATAGGTAGAGTAATTCAAGAGGAAGGTTTTTATGTAGGTATAGTACCCGTGCGCAGCCGGGCGGGTCGCTAGTATTTTTATATTCGTGTTCCTTTTGTATTTAATGTGTATATTATGTTGTGTCACAAATAAATGGTTTTTCTTTTTTTACATTGATGAAAAATTGTGGAAATAGTTACTATTATTGCCTAGTTAGTAGTGCCTGCTTACAAAGCGAGAGGTTCCGGATTCAAATCGCGGTAAAGGCATTTATATGTATTTCAATAGTAACTATGCACACTGTTGGTGTATTTATTATCACACATACTTGTTCCTAGGTCGTGGTTGTCTGCTTAACTATTATTTACATATCGGGGATTTGGTAGCCACATCAGAAGATTCACAAGCCTCAATTGAGCTTACCGTGGGATTAGGTCGATTTGAGTAAGATTGTTCCAAATAGGATATACATTTATTTAAATGCTACAAATACGTAATTGCTTCCAAGATAAACGATTAAAATTTATTTTGGTAAGTTTGTAACATTTTTCATTATGGAATAATATTGTAATGTTCACACATACAATAAATAAATAAATAAATATTTTTGGACATCTTTACACAAATCGACCTAGTTACACGGTAAGCTCAATCAAGGCTTGTGATGTAGGTACCAGGCGACGATATATATAATGGATAGGTACATATAGTTACTTAAATACATAGACAGGCATGACCAAGGAAGAAAATAAATATTTGTGATAAATAAATACACAAATAATGCCCTCGCCGGGATTCGAACCCGGAACTTCCAGCTTCGTAGGCAGGGTCACTACCAACTGGGCCACGGAGGCTGACAATTGTAATTATAATTGTCAAATCATAAGCTATTATTAGGGTTTTCAAATTAGCCTCGTGATTAACAATAATATTGTTAATGTGTGTTTAAAAGCGGCTTTTGTTAATTACTCGAGTGGTAAAAGGCGTAATTGTTTGCTGATCATGAACGTCATGAGCAGATTCATTTGTCCGTACAATATTGTATTGTCTGTGTATGTAATATTGTGTTTCAATAATAAAGAATACTTATTTTATAAAAATAAGGTACAATAATGCCATCTAATTCTCGGAAAAATAGGTAATTACTTATTTGAGATAGTTAAATAAGTTCTATTCCTATGCTTCACCGAATAACTTTATTTTGTACCTTGTATTTCGAGGTTAACCTACATAAGTTACTAAACAGTAGATTTTAAGCTTTTGGAAAGTACCGATGAATAAATATTATAATTAAGCATTAAGTATCTACGAATACCCAGCTGTGAATTAATGGACAAACAAATACTTTATGAATTTATTCAAATTTACACATAATGTGTTTGTTATTTAGTAACTTAAATATGTATAATAATATCACAACGAAACAAAGTTGTTTTCTCTGTCCCTATATTATATCTAGGAATGCTTTAATCTTTAAAACTATTCAACGGATTTTTTTAAGATAGTTATTAAAAAGCAAGGTTTCAATATCACTTTCATTGTAAAAAATAAATAAAATTTAAGTAGGAAAGTAAACACCAGGGGTCGGAACTATGGGTGCAAAACTTGTCAAGTGGACTTGACATAGCACATACATCCATAAAATATACATATCTACACACTCACATTGCAAGTTTATGATTCCGAGATAGGGGATAAAACTGGATACAGATTTTTCAATAATGTTCGTATTATTCTTGGTTAAAGTGTTCTCATATGTCAATTTTAAAGTCTTGTTTAAGTTTTGCACCCATAGTTCCGACCCCTAGTAAACACTGTATTGTACAAGGGTCAATACGTATCAATTAGAATTGTAAAAAAAAAAAACAAAATATGAAAGTCATTTCATTACTCATTACTCATTAGTCACTTTATGTTATTTGATTGCTGCAGAATCACCCCATTGTAGATTGATAGGATGTAACTTTAGTTCATTACAATCATCTTAAATAAATTGAAACTCATCTAGGCAAATTTATCATCGAGCACATTAAAACCGATATTTATATATCGATTATCGCAAGCTCTCAAACAAAACATCATCAATCACAGAGTTTCACTTAACTCCTTAAGTACGCTTTTATGTGCATGAAAATATCAAACGCGAATTCGCTTTACTTTAGAAACGAATAAAGCAAGATGACTGTGATATTATTCCAATATTCCATGTGCTATCGAACGTTACTTACAATAATTCACAACACACTCAAGTTAAACGTTCGTTGACAGCTAAGCTCAAAAGCAGCCGACATCTGCCATATCAATTAACAAATTAAAAAAAATGTTCTTACATACATCGCTAATCCGAAAATCTTTAAAAAAAATCTGTGCGGTCATAATTAAGTGTAGGTAACTTTAAAAAACCTAGTAATCCATGATTACACTAATGAATCCCATGCCTGGTTTAATTTATCACTCGTATTAGATTCCATCATCATCATCATCATCAGCCTATGATAGTCCACTGCTGGACGTAGGCCTCTCCTATTAACTATGCGTATAGACGCATTAGGAGGTAAATGCCCATAATCGCCACGCTGGGCAAACGGATTGGTGATCGCAGTAATGTGTCCACTATGATGACGCTGGCTGCCCATCATCAATCTTTTATCAAATGATGGTCAGTGACACTTCGATCCCTTAGTCGACTCTTACGACACCCGCGGGAGGAGTTGGGGTGGTGACAAATGTATTCTTAATGCCGTCACCACACGGACGTATTACTGTAGGCCACGCGGACGTTGGCTGGAGAAACTGGACTCCCTCTTGAAGGAATGGCCAAACACAGCGCGGGACCAGTTGTGAGATTGGGGGAGGCCTTTGCCCTGCAGGACACGACACGACAGTCTATAAATAATAATAAGCAGTCGCAAGGATGTAATCAGTTTAATTACAGACAAAATCAACTCACGTTGAATAGAAAAATGAACAAGTAATTTAGTAATCAGTTTTAAGATCTGTGCTTGCATTGAGACGATTCAACTACCGTGGCCGACAATAATCGAAGAATTGAAGTGAATTCGACTCTGAATCACGTCGCGTATCGACTCAGAATCGACTTAAGTCGAAGTCACGTTGGCTGCTAGAGCGGCAATAATAATTCTTCATCGGTTCGACTAGCTTTCCGTTTGATTTGGGTACGATAACGCGATTACGTGCAGAATCGAGTTTAACCTCCTTTCATGTAAAGTTAGCACCCTCAATCAAGCCACATAATAGGCAATTGTAGCTACTATATTTGATATAGGTCACAAATGCAAATTAATTAACGTAAGGTCAAGTTGGATAAGTGAAACACCGGGGTACCTGGATGCTTAGCCAAGTTGCCAATCGCTAACGCGTAGTAGCGTATTGTAGTTTTCCCTCTCTGTCACTCTTTCATACTAGTGCGACAAAGACAGTTAGCTGCCTTTCGTGTAGGATTGACGATTAAGCGTTAGCGATTGGCAACTTGTCTAAGCACCTTGACCTAGTACCGCGAACTTCTAAATTGTGCCAAGGAGTCGGTGGAATAGCCTCAAATTAATCCCGATAGGTTTGTCCACAGTACATTTTCATCACGATACACAGAGCACCATAACGTTTCTTAAAATTAGAAACAAGAAAACCGATTATATTTGACTGAGCTTCAAGAAAACCCTCAGATCATACTCTGAGAACATATTAATACAAAATTATACACAGTACAACATTAAGACAAGGTTTTAGCTGTTTCAATAATTTATTATTCGGTTCTGCATTGTACCAAGGGCGAGGATAGGTACTGTAATTAAGTAATATATGTAGTTAAAATTATCATCCAAAGAGTACGCTGTCTCCTTGTAAGATACTTAATTAAACTGATTATAGCGATGCTAGACAAAGTTACTAGACACTATGTGTACCTATTGAAAAGTAAAGAGTACTTCAGCTCCGATGAGTTTTAAGTCTCATGAAAAGGGGTAAAAGCCTCTCTCAGACACTGCAAAGTCCTCAGAACCTGCAATACAAAGCATTGAGAAAGATCAAGGAAAATTCACAACACAGTAAGAGTTTCTCCGAGCCAGGCTAAGCTCTAAAGATATTATCTTTGTGAAAACCCGTGGGTAGAATTTTTTGACTCTTTCGAATACTGCTGCGTGATGTTAGCGACTTTTGTTTAAAAAAATCGCACGTCAGGCTATGTGAGCGTAGGTTTAGGGCTTCGTAATAGTTGTGCAAAAATGGCTCGACCGATTACATTCGAAATAGTTATTTTTAAGTATTCTTAACCCCTTACCGCATCAATAAAAAATAAATTGTTTAAATTTGAACTCTAATGGCAATTAATAAATAAATAAATAATACATACAATTTATTGATTCATTTCGTTATAGCTAGTATGACAAAGTGCTAACATTATTATATATTAGGAATTCTAGTTGATAGTTGATAGAGTTCAATTTTATAGCGGCATTATATGGCTTCAATGCGGTATGGGGTTAAGCTACATTAATATACGATGTTTTTCGGGCCCACAGATAAAAATTTAGAAAGCGGAGACATTTTTTAAATTCTGGATCGAAGAGGATAAGATTTTTTTGTACCACCTTGACGGCGTGATTAATATTTATATAAATTGCAGTAGTACTGACAGCCAATGAGCAAGTTGAAACTTGTAATTCTAATATAATAGCAGTTCAAATGAAATAGGTTTTATTTCGTTCGTTAGAATTAGATCCAGATACTTCAATAAACGTACTGAAGCTGACTTATTGTTCCAACGCCCAGTGTTACTGCATCGCGCAGTAAATGAAAACTTTTATTAACACCCCGTAATCCCCACACCTGAGCAAGCGAGATAGCTACCTCTCACGAGATTAAGGTTTTCTAAACAACGAAGTACTGGATAAGCCAATAAAGATTTTTCCGATAGCGGAGAGACGCTGGTATTACAACTTTGGATAAATCCCGTTTGGCTTCGTGGATTTGTTATCATGTTATTATAACTTTTTGGGGACGTAGATCGCTTATTTATCACTGTTGTGATACTTCTGGAAGTCTAATAAAAATACATCTTTATCGATCTCAGTGACGGGTAACATTTTAATAAGACGTAATGAACAAAGTCGAGAGTCAAATTGCAAGTACCTAACTATGTAAGTTTGTATTAACGTGACTTTAGACGCGTAACTATAAGATCGTAAAAGTATCGGCAATTTTTTTCTTGTTTTTATTCAGTGTAAGCACTGGTAAATTATTTACCTACATCCTGTTCACGTATTATAGAGTTCGTGGAAACGACATCACTGCGTTGTGCTCAAAGCTTTGCCTCATGCCAAGCACAGTACAACCGCTGTACCCACACTAAGGCACTGGCCCCACCACGAGCGAGTAAACGATAAACTATCGGCTATAAAAACAAAATATAATAAGCTCTCCAGTATTTAAAAAAAGAAACATGGCGATGTGACTAGTTACTCATTTAGTGGTGAACTATAAATATCGCCTTGTCTCTTTTATTTACACGACGCCCTTATCTTTTGTCCGCTATAGCTATAGGAAGCTGATTGCTCATCGCTTACTCGCTTGCAGTGAGACCAGTGTCTACAGATTGCTACGTTAACGGAATGTGAATTTTTTGTATCATATTTTTAGCTTTATTATTTCCACTTATTTTAGAACCGACGCAATAATATAGGATAGATTATTCCACTATTTACAATCCCAATCACACTTGGACACAATACATTACAATATTGTACATTTTGCAATAATTTACTTGTAAGGCTTAATTTATGGGATTCAAGTCTTAACTAAATTAATGAAACGATTTGATTTGCCTGCCTAGGAAAATATTTTCCTTGACAAGAATCGCCCAATTTGATAGACCAAATGGAAAGGGGATAATTATGTTACTCCTGCTAAGTAATTCAATTGAAAGACACGCAATGTGAGCAGGGAATTTCATTTCGCATCAGTTTCCCGAATTCCTAAGACTGAAAGCTATTTCATTTTCGGAAGGTATTTTGCCCGAGTGGGAAGTGACAAAGCAGTACAAAGCTTTCACGCCCTATATTTGAAAGAGTAA
>JALPQI010020845.1:0-27465 GCA_025490895.1 Thaumatotibia leucotreta | reverse complement strand
ACGGATAAAAGTGAAACTGTCATTTGTTAGTAGAAACTATTTGGAAGCGTTTGAAAAAGGAACGTTCTTGACGGTAAACATAAGTTTGTAAAATATACACGTTAATAGCTGAGATAATGAATAACTGTACGGTCGAGTGGGTAAGTGTTTAAGGTAAGTACTTGACTTAGTGGAGTGTTGTAGATTGTAGAAGCTCATTTATAAGCTACTGTCTGAAACTTAAAGAGTTTCAGTGGGTAGAGGAGAACATGTTTTTATAAGAATGATAGAAACATTTACTTGCGACAAACGACAAGTAAGTAAAAACATATAAACACATACAAAAAAAGAAACATTGTCACAAACTGGTCACAATTTAGCGTTAACATGGCCAGCGCTGTGACCATTTGATGACGAATTAACAAATAACAGTATATTAACAAATATACAAAAATTTAATAAATAGAACTTACTTAATATAATTAAATCCAACTTAAAATTACCTATAAAGAAAGAGAAATACGCCCTATTGCTGTATTATTGAGTCTGTGGTATGACAGTAAATGTGAACTAAAAAATCCCGTTTTAATTTCTTCTTTTGTTTCCAGTGCCTTGTTTTATTTATTGAAGTTCTGTGTATCATATGTGAATCGATGTACAGTCAAGGGCATTAATATATATACACTTCTCCATACTGATCCCTTACAAATGTGTCTATATATTAATGCACTTGACTGTACTAGGACGTCTATTAGTAAATTGTTTTACAAATTTATTACAGTGCTCGGTCGCGATAAAGTGAATCTTGAAAGCTGTCAGTTCAATACATTATCTGCCAACAATGTCACTTTTTAGGTAACACATACAGTCTGGCAAAAAAGAGTAGAAATTAAAAAGTGGCAACATTGTAGTGTTGTCCCGTTTCCTCATGCATATTGATTTGAAAGGGACGACACTACGATGTTGCTACTTTTTAATTTCTACTCTTTTTTGCCAGACTGTAATGTACGGCAATGACAGGTGTCAGGATTTACTTCATAGCGGCCGAGCTTAGCTATAGGTAGGTAATAGGTATACGTATTAAGTGGAAAGTGGTTCCGTGAATTATAAATAATAGCACATTAGTGTTGTTTAGTATTGTATTGCAAAGAGGGGGTAGGGGCTTGTTCTCTTTTAATTTAGTCCAAGAGTGTCGCATTTAAAAACCTTTCAGTTTAATAGTGCAATCATATAGATATCCGCCATGTAGGCGATGATAGTATACAATATGTATATACAGGTTACAGGGTGGAAAGAAGTTATAGGTCATGGAGGGAAACTACTTTAAATCCTTCAGTTAGGTCATTTTGTTGAAAGGAAACATTCCTTTAGTTTTGAAAAGAAACAAAACTGCATTGAAATATTTTTTTTATTTCGCTAGTCTCAACCGTAAATAGAACCAACTAAAAAATTTAAATAAACCTTCGCTTGTTTAAATAAATTTATTAATTATTAATCTTATAATTGTTACGTGTTTAACGGTATAATATTAATATTATTATAACCAATGCGCGGGCAAATCTGTGCACATTGTATAAAGGTGCATTCAGACCAAACGAGCATTCGCTATTCTATCCCCCACTCTACGAAATCAACGAATCACGTTTTGTGTAACGATCGAATTTCATACACACCAGCACCTTTATACAATGTGCACAGATTTGCCCGCGCATTGGTTATAATAGTATACACTATTATAACCAATGCGCGGGCAAATGGTTACGTGTTTAATGGTATCGTTAAACATGTAACCATTATTAGATTTATAAGCCGCCAGAAGTGTGGTACGGTAGGCTTTATTTATCTATGTATGTAAGTATATGTAGGTTTATTTATATTTATATGTGTATGTGTATTTGTTAAACCAATGTAGTAGTGTTGATTTGTGTTTCTTATTTATTTTCAATGTTGACAATCCTGCACCTAATACAAATTTTTGTTTGACCCAATGGTTGATTGGTAGAGAATGTCATAAGGCATTAAGTCCGCCATTTGTACTTTTTTCATTGATTGTGCAATAAAGCTTAAATAAATAAATAAATAATATACTAGAAGTTTAGTGTACATTTTGGCCCCTACTCCTAGCCTATGAAATAGTGATGGATCACAATTCCCAATGTACACAGATTTGCCTGCGATCCAGCCAAACAATCACTTGACTCCGTTTTAGCTTTTAAGAGGGGCGCCGCGGGATTTGCCAAGTATCGCTTACAGGTTTAAATGGGCCGTTTTATGAGTCAATATGTGGAAATTTTTGGCATATTTGCATTGGTTTTAGTGATATCAGCGAATATTACTAAGGTGAAACAATATAGGTTGTAAAGGTGCGTTTAAACCAAAAGAGCATTCGCTGTTCTAACCTCCCACTCTACGAAATTCGATCGGTAGGTACACAAAACGTGATTGGTTCATTTCGTAGAACGGGCGCTAGAACAGCGAATGCTCTTTTGGTTTAAACGCACCTTTAAGGTGCAATCGGGTTTTTTCGAATGTCAGAAATGCTCGGGTAATTTCTTAAGGGGAATCTTAATTTGATGGATGTAATGGCGATTTTAATGTGACTTTCGAAATTACCCGACTGCACCTTATATAAAAATGCTCAAAAATAATATTATGTACCACCTGTACCAGTGCACTTTAATGTAATAAGAACGTCTTGAAATATTTATAAGAGGATTCTATCGATAAAGGTTTTTTCTCCATACAAAAGAACGGTTCGAATTCCGTTCTTTTTCGTTCTTCGGTTTATTTATTTTTTCACAATGGAGTAAATCAAAAATATGATATTAATAGTTACATAAAATGTTGAATACTTCATAAAGAGTGTAAAACATTTTTTCTACTCCTGACCTTTTTTTTGCTAGTTACATAGCTACGCACACTATTGTAAAGATATACATAATTACATCTGTCAAAAGTCTATAGTCTATTTCTCAAAAACGCACTATCAGCCGGTAACGTAATGTCGCAGCGTTGTTCGGAAAAAGAAGGCACGCGAGATATATGGGTGTCTCTTGCTGCCAGACGTCGTCACTTTCCGAACAGACTCAAAAACGTACTGCGGTCTGCCACAGACTGCCACATCATACTCATGATGGATGCCATATTGGATTTGTTCCCATCTTCGAGTTTTTACTCTGCTACGAACATTAGTACGCGATTATTTATTACAATTATTAATTAAATATTTAGAAAATAGAATAAAAATTAGTTTTTTCAATTATTTTAATTTGATATATTATATTTATGTACCAATAACTAATTTCATATTATACAAAAGTATTTTTATCACAGGCAAGTAAGCACGATTTTAAAAGCAAAGTTATCCATAGACAATGACAGCTGCATTAAAAAAAACCTTCCCGCTTTCCACTAGCAGTTGAAAGTCCGGCCGCGAACTGCGACATTGAGTTTCGATCATTTGTCTCTGTCACTTGAACAAAATTATTATTAGAGTAACAGAGACAGATGCTCGACTTTTGCGAATTTCGAAGTTCGTGGACGGCCCCCAGTTCAGTATAGGCAGTATAGCGCTCGGTTTGATTTGAGTCGATTTGCATTAAAGTTTGTGCAGTGCCTAAAATCTATCTAAAATATGAGTTTTTCATCATTAATTTCTAATGTTCTGCCTGCTGTTCTTGGGAATGCAGGTAGGGATGAGCTATCAATGTTATATTAGTTATACAAACTATGTGCTTATTGGGGACAATTGGAATACGTGTGTGGCGCTCAGTAATATAGGATATTTTATGAGTTCTGTGTATGCTATGCCTCTTAGTCGTAGAAAAAGTATAGTATGCAACGTTGTATTACTAGTTCAAAAAATGCTCGCGACGTCTTAAATTGCGATACTCGCCCTTTGGGCTCGTATCGCAACTCACGCCGCTCGCACTTTTTGACCCTTGTAATACCACTATTGCATAAAATACTATTAAGATATTGAGCTATTTTGAGGTTTTCCTAAAAAACCGGTTCCGATCCCTGGGTCATTCTAATGACGCCATCGTCACCCTTCGTTAGAGTGACAGTGACAAATCTCCGAAATTTACGAACTTTGGTGTCCGCGGTAGCAGGCCTGGTCAGGTCAGGAGTGTCAGGATGTACAGTCGACGTCAAATATACCATTAAGGTTTAGGTTAAGGTGCCAATAATATATTGAATTGACAAAGTGGTAGAAAAAAATTAGCAAAAATATTTTTTTTAGGACAGGTACCTCCCTAACCATTAGTGGAGTGGGGATGATTTCTCTGAAGAAGAATAAGGGTCGCAAAAGAAAGCTTTTCGTTACGTCAATATTTTAGGAGACA
Organism: Thaumatotibia leucotreta; assembly: GCA_025490895.1. Classification (NCBI taxonomy): domain Eukaryota; kingdom Metazoa; phylum Arthropoda; class Insecta; order Lepidoptera; family Tortricidae; genus Thaumatotibia; species Thaumatotibia leucotreta. The sequence continues at coordinate 23,140 of JALPQI010020845.1, read as the reverse complement.
ACCGCTCTACAAGAAAATAAAAATTGTGTTTTTTTTTTTTTTTTATTTATTTACCAAAAATGTTAACACAAAGTAGGTTCTTACATTTACTTGCCAAACTGCAGAAGCAGTTTGTTGGCAAGACAGCGCTCATTTTTTACAATTTTAAACTGTCTCTGTGTCTCCTCTCCACTTAACTTTTGATCCGTAGGTCCAAAAATATGAAAAAAATCATGAATAGTGGGCTTATAGAATACTATTTCAAACGTAATCGGCCCAGCCGTTTTGTTTATAACTACGGAACCCTACAATGAGCACTGAGCATGGCCCGACATGCTCTTGGCCGGTTTTTTTTTAAATAGGTGGCAAGCGAGCAGACGTATAGCCTGATGGAAAAAGCGATCACCATCACCCACGGAGCCCATGGTAGGTATTACAAGAGCGTTGCCAACCTTTAAGATGAGAATATGCTCTTTTCTTGAAGGTTTGGAGATCGTAACGGTCAGAAAACACTGCGGGCGACATATCATTATTTGGGCGAATTTTTATTTTGTTGTAGTTTTTTAAAAAAATTTAAATTTTTTCTACTCAGAATCATGAGCTCTTTCGATCCTGATATAAATAAAAAGGTGTCCCAAAAATCCATTGAGTTACTATTTTTCATGGGCTTTCTTCGACCGTAACTCAGTGGAAGACAAAAAAAATGTATGGAATTCTCGGGCTACTTTTTTCTGCTAATGAGGATCGAAAGACCCCGTGATTCTGAGTAGAAAAGATATAACAAATTTGGAAAATTTTAATACTTAAACTACAACAAAATAAAAATCCGCCATTTTATGGCTGAAATATGGTGATGATGATGATTAGGTGCGTCTTAATACGTAAGCATAAGAGTGATCTCTAAGTAAATATACCTAAGTGTAACACGTGGACGCTTTTATATAATAAACCCTTTTGAATGAGTTTTGTTTGTTTTAACTCAATTTTAGTATCGCGTTACCGGCGGTGGAAAAAATCTGCGCCCGACTACTGGCAGCGGTTCTCAAACTGTGCTTACTTAAGCCTCTTAAAATAAAATAAAACTATTTTAACGGAGTACAAACGCGTACATTCATTAATTTAACTATATCCATGTGAGCTACGATAGGGTGTATGTGGAGGTTCAATGGGGAGTCCTATGTTCCCTAAGGATACGTTCACAAGACGTAATTTTTCCCGTTTATCGCCTACGAGATTTTATCGAATATCGTAGAGGCAGCAAAATTTGTATGGCAACTCTGAAAATCGATCACATTTCGACTATGCGAGAAAATCACGTATTCGAGTTTTTTTTCCGTATACCGTAGTGTCTTGGCATTGGCACCGAGAACGCGAGATTCTCTGAACGATTTTATCGAGCGCGATGCTGAGTGGCACTTGTGTTTACGTTAGTTCGTTCGTTCACAACTTCACACGGACAAACTGATTTCTCGTATACGAGACGCGCGCGGGGTAGGCAGCCGGCAGTTGTATTCGGAACGTCGTTTGCTAAGGTCATAATGGAAGACGGATTGCCGATTACACTCAACGACTGATGATGTGGTGGCCGTGTGAACTTCTGTCACGTATATGACGTATACGGGGAGACCGCATACGTGAAAAAACCGAGTGGACCTCGCATCGTGTGAATGGCTGTCCCGTTTACGAGGAAACCGTATGCGAGAAAATATCGACTCGAATAGTCGCCGTGTGAATGTAGCCTTATGGACGTCTTTTGGCTGAAATTATAATGATTTTTATCGAAACAAAAGACTCATGAACTATGTCGATATTTAGGTTATTTTAAGTCAGCATTCGTAACGCGGCGGCAGCTGGCTAGGCACACTGGTTTATCGTTTTCATTCAAACTGTTAAGGTGCATTCAGACCAAACGAGCATTCGCTATTCTATCCCCCCACTCTAAGTAATTCGCTCGTTACACAAAACGTGATTCGTTGATTTCGTAGAGCGGGGGATAGAATAGCGAATGCTCGTTTGGTCTGAACTCTGAATGCACCTTTATACGCGAACATTACAAATAGCATGACAAAGAGTAAAAGCGGGACCATCATATCGCTACCTTAATGGTGCGTTTAAACCAAAAGAGCATTCGCTGTTCTAGCGCCCGTTCTACGAAATCAACCAATCACGTTTTGTGTACCGATCGAATTTCGTAGAGTGGGAGGTTAGAACAGCGAATGAAATGAAATGAAATGAATTTATTAGCACAAAACATAACTTAAAATTATGTTACATTAAAAACAGAGATATTGAATTTGTGCCAAAGGGTCCTCATTCGGCTTGTTGTCACGTAGGGCACCGCAGGGCACACTACGCACGCTGATTTTCAGTGAGGCCCGAATGCTCTTTTAGTTTTAACGCACCTTTATATTACGTGGTTCTATGTTACATCGCTAGTTAAGTCTGGATTTAAGTGTCAATGTGACAATGAAGTTGAGAAAAGCGAACATAGAACCTTGTAGTATTGGGACCATCATATGCCTAGTGTACAAAGTTTGGGCACCACAAAGCATTAGCTGCGTCGTTGGCTATTAAGTAATAGTCGTGCGCCGGATGCGACTTGTAAATATTACTGGCGCGGGCACAGGTGATGCCCGGAGTCGCTATTAAGCATTAAAAAATCTTAAAACCGCCCAACTAAGTAGATGTACAAATAGTACATTGTGCATCTACTAAAGCACGGAATCACTAACGAGAGTGTGAGAAGCCCGACGCCGTAGCGGGGCTTTTAATGACTCGAGTTAGTATTCCACTTACCGGCCGTGATGCATACAATGTCTTGCCGGGCAAAAAATAGCCATCACACTTGCCGAGCAAAAAAAAATGTTTTAATACAAAATGCTATTAAATGCCGTACTGACATTTCTATTACTCCCTAGGGAATGTGACTTCTCTGTTACTCCCGCTATGCATGCAAGCAATGAGGCGCTTAGACAGCAAGTGTGATGAAAAATATAAAGTAGTCTAGCAATGTACTGAAACTGAAACCGAAGAGAAGTTTCCAAAATTAGTATTGGTTCTCGTGGCACTAAATATCCCGTTTTAAGTAATACGTGGTAATACTAATAAAATAATGAGTATTGCATTTATTCATATTAAATAACTTAAACATAAACGTGTTTCACATGTACTTAGCATGTGTCAAAGACAACAAATGAAAAACAAATTGAAAGTCAGCCTAGGTATTTGTTTTAATTTTTCCCTATTTTACTGGAGAACGAAATAAAGTAATTACCTATGAGTTGCTAGTAGATACCTAATAGAAGTACCTACCTCTTAGAGATTGTAAGCCAGTCGCGGTTATTGAAAAGTATAAAAAAATATTAGTCAAGTAACAGTTAATTTATTGGCGGCTTTGAAAGCGGAAGTAAAATGGCGTGTGGAGTAGCTGCTCGGAAAAGTCGGAAAATGTTTTTACTCTTACTACGGTATCAGAGTAAAAACTAGGACAATTTTCTGTTTTAGGATTTCAAATAATTTACAGCTACAGCTACAGCTAAGTTACAGCTACTCCACGCCATTTTACTTCCGCTTTCAAAGCCGCCAATAAATTAATTAGAACCGCGCTAAAGACGTCAATCGCTTGGCCAATACGCCGTTAACCTATTCCCCTACCATACACAAACCTCGCCCACGCCACGCCATTCTCGCCCCTAAAGCCATGATTGCCTTTTTATCAAAATTCGGCACACAGTTTACGCCCATCACTAAAAAATTAATGTAAACAAGAACGCGTTATTTTCGTAAGTTTTAAAATATAAATGAGCCTCATTGAGGACGTGCGTTCAATGAAAGTTGGAAAATAGTAAAAAAATAGTGTTAACGGTCGGATCAGAGACTATATAATAATAAAGAAGTGAAACCTTTAGAGCCTGTTCACATTAGCGATTGACTTAGGCGATTTTAAAGCGATTTCTACACAAAAATTGCACGCGGCGATATCGCAGCGAACAGGCACGCGTGAAGAATGCTTCATATTAGTAAATGGGAGGGGCATAACCGGATCTCGTTTATATAGGTACCTGCTTTAGATACATAGTAAAAATAGTTAGACAAAGATAGTGGCAGGTGTCTGTTTCGCCTAGGCACTGTCGCTTTAGGCTACGTCCGACATTAGACGATTCAAACCGATCAGAAATGCTAAGGGATGGTGAAGGCACGGATGTATGCAAAGATTACGAAGAGATGCGGTGAACTTTAGCCGTACCAATGACTTTGCAAGTATCGGTAACGTTAAGTTTTCTCGATACGTAAATTAGGAGGTAGGGGTCGCTCCAACAGGTCAGTACAAGTGCGATAGAATGCATTACGTATCGAGTAAAACCTAACGTATCCTTTACTTTCCAACTCATGGTACGGCTACTTGTCGTCGCTTCGCTTTGTGTTTGCAAGGAAATCGCTCACCTAGGACACCGCATTAAGGTGCATTCAGATCAAAAGAGCATTCGCCATTCTACACTCTAAATCAACGAATCATGTTTTGCGTAACGATCGAACTTCGTAGAGTGGGGGGATAGAATAGCGAATGCTCGCTTGGTCTGAATGCACCTTTACTCACAGAACGTACACACGGTACGGTGCGGACCAAGTTCGCGGTGCGGAGTGGACCATATTCGAACGTCTGTTAATACTTTTAAGACTACGAACATATAAAACATGGAAGCCGTACGCCATATTAAATTGCCTTTCAAAAACGGCCCTGAATTTTAGTTGACAAGTGTCACCCCTCTTCAATGCATCACGGTAATGAGTGTTCATATCAACTTATAAAAACTTGAGCCGCCATTTAAAAATAGTTGTGATTGGTCCATCAAAGTTTTGATTGGCTATATTCTATAAACATTGGTCAAAGTTGTTGCGCTGAAATATGCGCGGTGTTAAGAAAAGCGCTATGTCCTGCCCATCTTGGCACAATTGAACAATTGCTTTTGGGGGCATTTTTGAGCTGGCATTAGACGTCCATGTTATATATGGTCGCAGTTTTAAGAGCGCAGCTCATGGTACGGTCACCGTTGTTATTGTCTGTTTGTATTCTTCACAGGTCTCTGGCGCTACGGAACCATTTTATGAGGATTGTGCGGAGGAAGTGCCGTCGACTTTTATCTGGGTTTTATGGGGAGGTTTTATATGGATGATTACGTTTAATGAGGTGTAATGAGGCACGTGTGGGTGGACGGTAGGGCTGTCTGTTTAATCTGCAGGTCTTTTAAAGAATCGTCATTGTCATATCAGCCGAAAGACGTCCACTGCTCACTGCTGGACACTCCCCCAAATAATAAATAATAACAATAAATATTTTTGGGACATATTACACAAATCAACCTTTCAACCTAGTCCCACGGTAAGCTCAATTAAGGCTTGTGATATGGGTATAGAGGTTTACTAATGTTTGGCAAATAATTTTTCCCAAAGTATCACATCGCAAACTATTTTTCCCAAATTTTCATTTGGCAAAAATTCAATTGTCAAAACTACTTATCGCAATTTGACAATTAGCAAGCCTTTTTATTGGCAAGTGATTGTTTAGCAAAGAATTACTTGGTCGTTTTTATTTTCCCAAAATATTTTTTGGCAAATGCATCGTTTAGCGTAACATACTAATCCCAAAATATTGTATGGCATAAGATTTATACCGCATATACAATATTACATCGCAACCAATTTTTAAAATAAAGTCATTTCGCCGAAAGATCATATTCCAATTGAATCTTATGAAATCGTTTTATTTCCCAACTAAATGGTTGGAAATTCTATATTTGGGCTTGGTTTTTAATTGGAAATTTTTATAATGCATATTTTCATGTAGTTGATGGTTTAGCTGGCATTTAGTTAACTAAATAATTACCAATGTTTTTGGGTATAGTTTGAGGCGAATTTTATATAGGTATGTTTATGTTTTTTTTAATAAAAGCTCACACGGGGTTTTATATTATGTTGATAAACAATTAAAAGTCGAGTTCTAAACAGTAATTTAGATGAAACTGATGAGGGAACGCAATGCCGAGGGAATAACAAAACAGTCGGTTCTGGCACTCGCCGGCCGCTGCCGCGGCACGCTCGCTTCGCTCGCTCGGCTCGTGCGCTGTATGGTCGCAGTTTCATCTAACACTCCTCCTCGCTTCGCTCGTCGTCGTACCTAACGGTGGCTCTGTGATAGTTTTTTTATGAAAATGAAAATAAAAATATAGTTTTTTTATCCGTGGCTATGTGTGCCTTCTTAAGTACCTACCAATAAAAAATATGAATAGTGTGGATTTTATTTTCTCACTTCATTCATTATGATACCAAATATTCATGAAATACGTTTTTTGTTTCAGGCAAGTTCAAGTTAAGGGTTGTGCAAAAAAGTACGAAATTCCTGTATAGACCTACGAAATTTAATAGTACATTATTGCAGAGGCCGGGAAAGCGAATTTCGTGGATGAGTATTTTTTGTCGGACGAAGCGAAGCTGAGGCCGACAATTACATACGAATCCACGAAATTCTATTTCCGTCCGAGGCACATATAGGACTTTTCTCCAAACATGCAAGGAAATAAAACAAAATTTATTACAATCGATTAAGTAATTCTTCTTGCAAATTGAATAACAATTGAAAAGAAAAAATCTCTTATGATTCCCGCCTAAACTTTTTTTTAATGCATGGTCGTTCATAAAAAATAGTAACGATATCTATGGTTTCATTAAACCGTACCTACACGACCTGACACACCGAGGCGTTTGTAACTCATGATAGAACGAGACGGCCATAGATTTGATCGCCGTCTCTCGCTCTATCCAGACCAGGCGTTTGGTCGTGGCTTTAGAATTTGGCTGTATGCATTTTTTTCAAAGTCCAAAAGTAGTTTTTAAGAAGTAAAAAACAATACATTAATGGATTTTAGTACAATTTCGCGGCCGCAAAAACTGTACAATAATGAAAATCTTTTTTTTTAATTTGAGCTGGTACATAAGAAGGTACTTCGCGTTTCGTTTTTGCTACATTAATGCGAACATTTCCGAGCATATTGGAGAAATAGTACATTACTACCGAGGCCGGGAAGTGACTGGTTGCCGGCCGAATATATGTAGACGGCCGAGCGAAGCGAGGCCGGATAGTATTCGGACGGCAACCCGTCACTTCATGGCCGAGGTATGTATAATGCTTTTCTCAAACATGCAATGAAATGAAACAAAAAAATGTATCTTCTTTCTAAGAAATTATAAGTCAACCACATAACTAAGTCTTTGAAACACAACAAAAGTCAAATACGACTGTTTGAAAGTTGCAAATTTTTAATTTAAAAAAGCGGTATTAGACGACGCGGTCGGTTGGGGCCAATTAATCGCATGCAGTGATCGGGGCCGACGGATCGCGCCGTATAATACTGCTTTTTAAATATTATTTTGAGTAGTTATTGTACATTTATTTTAAATGATATAATTTAAATACCTAATTATAACTGCAAAAATTTGCCAATCATTTTTTTTAATACTAATATTACTTACAGATAATTATTGGCTAAAAGCCAAGATGCCAGGTCACAACCCTATGTCAAATGAAAATTAAAAAAGAGGTACTTGCCGGCCTAGGCCGGCAACGAGGTACTTCCCGGCCACTTTTTAGGCACGTAACTACAACATTTCATTGCATGTTTGAGAAAAGAATATTATCATTTGCCAGGCTTTTGCTATAAGTAGAGCTTGCGAAGTATCAAATTTGGGAATTTTTTTTTTGGTTTTTAACTTACGACAAAATAAAACATTTGCTTGATAAGCATTTGCTTAATAAAATCTTGACGAAGTGAAACTTTGCAAAATAATCATTTGACCAAATGAATAAAATGAGAAATGTAACTTTGCTAAAGATTTGTTTGGGAAATGAGACTATTGCGATAAGTTATTTGGGAAGTCATATTTGGGAAACATAATTTGCCAAATGGCAGTACACCGGGTATAGATACTAGGCATCTATTTAATAGATAAATACTTAAACATATAGATACTTAAATACATAGACAGCCATGAGCAAGGAACAAATATTTGTGCAATGTTGTACGTGCAATGTGCTCCGCCCACTGCCACTAAAGTTTAGCGATACAGAGAGGTAGGTAGGTAAATCGGTTTTTTATCGATAATAAAAAACGATTCATCACTCATAATTATTATTTCATGATTATCACTCATAATTATTATTATCCTGATGTAAACCGTAATCGCAGGCAGACCAGAGTTAATGTATCCCTATCTCTATCTACTAGGCCTGTAACCCTTCGTTTCCCGTCCTCTACTCTACAGTAATGTACTATAAATGTCTTCTAGCTGCTCCTCCTCCTGTTTTGAAGTCGGTTATAAATCCTGGCAACCCTACATATGGGGTTAATGAGATATTTACAACGTATATCTAGCACTGGCTTTCAAAGGATTTTATGTACAATTTTACCGCTCCTTACGCCAAAAATATGAAGCGAAAGTAGCCCAGCTTTGTACTCGAATTAAAGACAATTACCTCATAAACTTGCATTCTAGTGAACCGATGAAAATTGTGTACTGAGAAAGCGCCAACTCTAAGAATCATCATAAACACGTAATTTTTGAAATTGTGACATTTTAACGTCACGAGATTCTTCCAACGTAGGTACTTTTCTTATAACTAGGGCCCGTAAGTTTCATGCCGATGACATCAATTTGACGTCATGCTCCATTTAGGGTGATCCTAAATAGTTTTATTGTTAATTATTAATCATTAGTCATCAATTATTTTAATCATGTACAAATAACTTCAAAAGTAGTCTACTTACACGTGAAATAAATATTACCTACTTGACACGTGAAACATAAATAAAACTATTTGATTTGTTTTTACACACACATTTTGTTGAATGATATTGTTAACACATTTCAATAATTACGCAGAAAACAGAATTCTTCTTTAACGTAAAGCACGTATCAAGTAGGTATTATTTATTTCACGAGTAGGAGAATATACTACTTTTGAAGTCATTTGTAAATGATTAAAATGATTGACGACTAATGATTAATAATTAACAATAAAACTACTTGGGATCATCCTATATGTGGAGCGTGACGTCAAATTGATGTCATCGGCATGAAAATTACGGGCCCTGCTTATAACATAACATAATGCAGTAGTCTGTACGGTACCCAATTCATAAATGCGCTGATAAAAAGCGAAAACAAAACAAACAGCATTTTTTAAACTGAAAAAATCCTTTAAACTTTCGCGGCGCACCAATTTAAACCAATTATAACTATTTGCATTGCTTTTAGACCTTTACCCCTTTGAGGGCAAAAAAGGGTCGTTGCAAAAAGCGAATTAGTAAAACTTGCGCCACTTAACGATAGGCAAAACATAGGCGAGACGTCAAAAAAATCGAGACATACGGTCGGCTCTAATAATAAGTATACGATTTTGATCCTTATACCTTTGACATACGTTCCACAATGTATACATATTATTAGACGTAACTGTACACGCAAGTACGGGCCCTACCACAGACACTCTTGAGTCAAGTGTTGTGTGATCGAAAAAAAAAGGAATTTATGAAGTAGTAATGTACCCGTGGTAAATGCTATGAGAAATAGTCGCTTTTAGTTAATTTAACATTACTATTTGAAGTTGTCTAAGAGGTATTACTTAGGTAATTAATTTGATAATAAAATAAAAGTTTAAGCCGCGTGGTAATGATAGTAATGGTGCATTCAGATTCAGACCAAACGAGCATTCGTTATTCTATCCCCCACTCTACGAAATCAACGAATCACTTTTTGTGTAACGATCCAATTTCGTAGAGTAGCGGGTTAGGATAGCGAATGCTCGTTTGTTCTGAATGCACCTTAAGAATATATTTAACGCAGCCAACTATTTCCGTGGGTCTCGTAAGAGGCGACTAAGGGATTGAAGTGTCACTAGCTATGTATATTCATTTATTGAAGATTGAGCAGATGCGTCATCATCTAAAGGTGCATTCAGACCAAAAGGGCATTCGCTGTTCTATCCCCCGCTCTACGAAATCAACCAATCACGTTTTGTGTAACGATCGAATTTCGTAGAGAGGACACACTACGGTGAGTACGGTGCTCGCCCAGCGTGGCGATTATGGGCATTTACCTCCTAATGCGTCTACGCATCGTTAATAGGAGAGGCCAGCAGCGGACTAATATAGGCTGATGACGATCGAGTTTCCATCGAGTTCCACTAGTTAGGCGTTACTGTCTAGACAATCGACAGGCGTCGGTCACTAATGCAACTGCGATGCGTTGGTGGTCGCAACATGTGCGATTTGCGTGCGATTATCCCTGTTAAGAGTTATTACTTTTTTTATCCGATGAGAACTTCGTTCGAAGTTCATAGATACTGATGTTTAAGGTTCGATGATACGCTTTATTACACCATCCAAAATGGAAATCAAAATTGAATTTAAATCGGAATTTGGGTGAATATCTGAACGTTTCAACCGCCTAATTTTGGTGGCATAATTTTGCCGAAGTTTCTAAACGTCTCAATGTTATACTTCGTCATTTGTACTTATAAGGTACCGTCCCTCCTGCAAATGACAAAGTAGCACATTGTAACGAATAGAAAGTTCGGCAAAAATAATGCCACCAAAATTAGGCGGTTGGAACGCTCAGATATTAACCCATTTTCATGACAAGGTGACCTGACCTGACCTGATGGACCTGCCCTCTTCTCTCCTCTAACCCTAAATGATAGAGATAGAAAACCTAAATAATAAAAAAACAGAGCCAGTTCAAAAACCTCATAATATTCGCCGTCATTAGAAACATTTCCGCCTACTAATATTACAGGGTTTGTATTGAAAATCAGGTTTTTCTCGAATAGGATGTCGGATAGTAAAAGTTCATTAATATGACCTCAAAATTAACGCTCTAAAATTTGAACGGTTAATAAAAAAACAGCCTGTATATTTACTATATTTAGGGTAGATAAATTCATAGTCGACTACAAATAGATTGCGTTCACATTTAACAAAATACATCAGTTAGTTGAAGAACTGGTACACTTCTTACTACAAATACAACTCCCATGACTAATTTTACAAGACATGTCTAATTCAATCCTACGACTTCCTCACAATCCAACCAACGCATCAGTATTGCGATACAACAAGGAAAATGCCTCCAGCATCCTTGCTACAATGCCATAAGGGCCAATTTTAGATACAGGTTAGGTTACATTTAATTTATGTATAGGTATATGTAAATCGTACAGTTTTGAAAATAAAAACCAATTATAAATTATTTCATTACTTTCCCTTGCGAAATAAAACAATCTAAAATGGATTAAATCGCGTATATTAATTAACTTTAACTCGTCACCCCCGCAGACCACGCACCCTATTAAGTGTCCGAAACGTCGGGATATAAAGTTAAATCGTCAGTTGACAGCCAAAACTCACTATAAAAACTGTCGCTACTCTTAGCAAACTCTTATTGAATCAGAACTGAGATGAGATACGATCTCTATTTCAAGTAGGTATTTGTTACTTAGTGAGTTTTGCTTGTCAACCGACGAAATATTCTTAATTTTAATTGGTTAGATCGGTGCCTTGTTCCACATTCTTGCTGAACCAACCTCAGAAACCGCACAAATGGTGTATAAATTGGCTGACGTTTTGCTTAAATAGTATCACCTAATTAGTTGTTTTTATTGTGTTTGTATTTTTATAAGAGTTTTTATACAGGTCCGATATGTATTTTTTACGAAGGACTTTAAAAAAAAAAAAAAATAAATTGGTTAGATAGTTTTATTTCATAAGTAATCATCGTGGTAATCGAAGTAAATATTCCTTTCCCTTACGTTAGGTCAGTAAAGAGTAAAGACTAATGAATTAGTACCACTGAATGACGCAACACCCGACTGTACAGTCGACCGAGTATTTATTTACCTGACGACATTTCCGGCGCGCACGTGCGCGTAACCCGAGCGGTTAATGCAGCCAGTGCTGGCCGTCGGTTGTCGACAAAACATCGATATATCGATAGCTAGTAGTTAACTGTATATTAGACAACCGATACAGATAAGGTCCGTATAAGCTGCCAATACCTAGATAGTAGATACTCATAAGACGTTCAAGTCATAATAATATATAGAAGAAGCCATGGCAACAACGTCCAATATATTCGTTATGTAGCAATTATGAATGTGTACCTATGATATCGCTATAACAATAGGAGAAAAGGGAATGTGTACAGTCGACGAAATTGAATGTTTAGCACTTTGTGGTTCAATTTAATTTGGTTGTGTTGTATGTACTAAGCACGTCCAATGTAAAATGAGCCATAAACTGCTAAACATTCAATTTCCTCGACCGTTTCTCCTTACAGAAATCGCAGTCAATACAACCAAATCTATAATGACATTACCTACTTATTTGTCGCGTGCCTATTGTTTCTGGTGAGTAAAGTTACTAGTTCCAAGTGAATGCAGCATCTTAATTAAGGGAGACTCTCTTGTCCGTTTAGCCGTCAATTTCTCCTTTAAAGTCCTCCTTTTCATTGCTTTTTTTGGTCTGCAATGCACATTTAACACGTCTACAGTTGTCCATAATCACCGCAAAATTGCCTAAAATTACTGTACATTTTCAGATTATCATCATGCAACTTGGTAGTGAGAACATTCTCTTTCATTTAAAGGGTTATACACTATGCTTCTAACAGATGACGATCGCGACATTTGACGTTTGAGTTATATGCTGGTGACTGTATCAACTCATCAAGTGCCGTAAAAGTTGGCCTTAAATTTTAGCAACAAATTTAATGTGCTAAAAACAATACCAAGAACTTTCCATTTTCGGAAACTTATCGTAGATACATTGCTACTGGCTGCTCAATATTAGATGATTCGTATTTATATCTCATCATCATCATCATCATCATATCAGCCGAAAGACGTCCACTGCTGAACATAGGCCTCCCCCAAAGATTGCCACAAGGTGGACCGATGGCCTGGTGAAGGTCGCAGGAGTCCGCTGGATGCGGGTGGCGCAGGACCGGTCATCTATATCTACTAATTTGCTATTGTTGTATAGTATAAAAAAATGTGCTGTAAATAAAACATGTAGATAAATAGATAGATAGATAAAACACTTTATTCATTCCCACAACATACATGGTGATTATAAATTACAAACAGTGATTTGGCATGCAGCTTAAAATTAAATAAAAACTATTGTTATTACAAGAAAATAAGAAAGAACAGCCATGTGTCGTGGCAGAGAATTGGCGCTGGCTCAGCATGGAGATCTTAACATGTACATCTAGCGTCTTCAAAAATTATACCCTGATTTTATCGATACTTAAACTTACGGCACATCCCTACTCGTCCTGCAAAGGAAGAGCGGTAATGCACTGTTTACACGTCCACATCGACAATCGTCTGCAATTGTCTGGAGCATCCTCCACTCGACTAAATAACGCCGGCAAAAAGACAAAACGTGGATAAAAATATCGATCAATTCTGAGAAATGTAATGATGTGTAGGTACGCACTACGGTGGAGATATTTTTGTACAATTCGATCGTGATGAACAATTTTAAACGTGAGTATAGAATTGCCACTATCGCTTTTGGGCTGCTGATGTTTTACAATACATAGGCAATTGGGGCCATTCTTTTGTTTTTGGGCCAAAAATCTCTTGGCAGAAAAAAGTATTCTGGGCACGCTACCGATTGACAGGGATCTGGGGCAAATTTTTTATTTATAATTTAGTAGTAGGTATTGTATTTTCATAAGTTTATTTTAAGATCTAGTTGATTGTTTTTGTATAGGTAATATTGTTTATAGTTTTCGAAATAAAAATAATTAATATATTAAGCAATAAGCATATCTTCCTTGTTTCTTTATGAACCAAATTTTTGGAATTGTTTAAAAAAAAGTCATTTAATCCAATTGTTTTAATCTTGATTAATAAATAAAGATCAATCAGAAATCGGTATACCTACATATAATCAGCAGCAGGCTTAGCACATGATTAGTGCGACAGTATGTCGCCGCGAGATAGATCTCCCATCCTTCACTAGCTATATTAACAAAAGAGGGACGGATAGACTATCTCGCGGCGAGATATTGTCGCGCCAATCATGTGCTAAGCATACAGAAACCACTGAGTTACCGTGATTATAAATATTTACTGTGATTAATTATAATTTTCATACTTATAAAACATTCGGAATCGACTGCCTTATAAAACCTCTTGCTCAACCAAACGAGAAAAAACCGGCCAGGAGCATGTCGGGCCATGCTCAGTGTAAGGTTCCGTAGTTATTCAAAAACGGCTGGGCCGATTAGGTTCGAAATAGTTTTATTTTAAAGTATTCTATAAGCCCACTATTCATGATCGTTTTCATATTTTTTGGACCTACGGATTAAAAGTTAAAGGGGGACACATTTTTTTTTTCTTCTGGAGCGATTATCACAACTCACAACTTAATCCACTGACATAGAGGCTAAACGTGGCTTTTAGCATCCAACTCGGGAAGACAACAGGATAATAGTTCCACGTGAGTAATGTACAGAAAGTAGCATCTACGGTTATAACTAATTTTTATTTTCTAGTTTTTGCTGCAATGAAAACCGTTTAACTTAAAACTTTTTTTACATATTTTATTAACTATATTGACCCGATTTTTAATTTGAAAATGCCAGTTTTTTATCGGTAGGTACACACCTTAGTCAAAATATTAATGACTGCAAAGTCTGCAAAAGAGTGGCTTCATATTAATATAAACTTTTAAACCGACTGTCAATAAAAGCCACAATCAAAGTAACGACGTGATTGCTAACGTCTAGTGCGACAATCGCGGACTCTGATCGTAATTGTAGGGCTTCAAGTGCACTGAAGAATTCTTGCAAGTTGCGAGGAGGAGGTGAGATAGTATGGAGTCGGACTACTACTGGAAAACCTTCGGAGATGGCATAAACGTTGTGTACGGTCTATTTGTGAGAGTTTCAGATTGGACGGACATGAAATTTCGGACATAGTAAGTGTACCTTGGTAATTGCTAACTATATTGTAAAATGAGAGGAAGGACGTGATTGCTAACATCAAGTGTGACAATCGTGGACTCTGATCGTAATTGTAGGGCTTCAAGTGCACTGAAGAATTCTTGCGAGTTTAGAGGAGGAGGTGAGATGTTATGGAGTCGGACTCTTTACTCTAACTCCTTTATTCATATAAATCTCCTAACTTACCAAGCCGCTAAATATTGTTTGTCCTTTTCGATCTTATTAATACGGCCATAAGACCAAAAGAGACTAACAATACTTAGCGCCTTGCGCAGTCAGGAGACGTTTAAGAATAAGGGGGATAGAGTCTGAAGTAAGAGATAGAGCTGCTGACGAAAAAGAGGGCCTCTGATCGTAATTCGAAAGGAGGCGAGATGTTATGGAGTCGGAATCTACTGAAAAACCTTCGAAGGTGGCACAAACGTGTATTTGTGAGAGTTCCAGATTGGACACTCATGAAATAACGCTAAAAAAAAGCTAGTCAGTAAAATAATAGTAAAAGTGTAGTCTAGGTAGGTAACTTTATTTTAAGATGAGAGGAAGGACGTGATTGCTTACGTCTAGAGACTCTGATCGAAATCGTAGGTCTTCAGAGCACTGAAGAATTCTTGCGAGGAGGAGGCGAGATGCTAATATGGAGAGACTCTAATACGACATAAAAATCCTACGAAAATGGTACATACTTACGTTTAATTTCGATTATGAGTGTAGTTACCAGAGTAGAGGACCGTGAGATGCCCTCCAAAAGATATGTATAGTAAGTAAGTGTACCTACTCTGGGAACTTTATTGTACCGATGAGGTCGATGAGAGTAACGTTGTCTAGTGCGACAATCAGACACTGTGATCGTATTTGTAGGCTTTTAAGAAGGTACTTTATGTGACGGTGCATAATGAAAGACTCCCGAAGCTTATCGACTCGTAAATGAGCATTAATATTCACAACATTAGCTATTGAAAAACGATCAGTGATTAAAATAATAAATAACCGACACAGGATTCGTACGCCCAGACAAATGAGTCGATTACATCAACAGCCTGTGATAGTCCACTGCTCGACGTAGGCCTCTCCTATTAACTATGCGTATAGACGCATTAGGAGGTAAATACCCATAATCGCCACGCTGTGCAAGCGGATTGGCGATCGCAGTAATGTGTCCAATATGTTAACGCTGCCGTCTATTATCAATCTTTTATCAAATAATGGTCAGTGACGCTTCAATCCCTCTCTCAAGTTGACTCTTACAACACCCGCAAGAGGAGTTGAGGTGGTGACAAATACATTCTTACTGTTACCACAAGGCCGAATGAACCGATTAAATAATGTAATATTTGAAAACATAAAATCTAAGTATCTCTAGAGAAGCCACCTCCACCCTCCTATCCCCTGTGCTCAATACTTACGGGATTATCATATGAATACTGCCGCGCATTATGAAAATACCGGGCCCGTTTCTGCGCCAAGAATTTTCCGAGACTTTCCGACTCAAGTGTCCTGCCTGTGAATAGAATAAATTTACTGCCAAGCACTGGCTTATTTAACACTGGATTTACAAATTATTTTTGATAATTCGTTTTTATTGAGATACTTTCAACTTAGAAGAAATCGTATCCAACAGCCAGACTCCGACATGATTTTTTTTTCATGTTATGTTACAGAATAGTCAAACTTTACTCGTACATTAAACTCGCAAATCATGCAGTATAGCTGCATTTTTGGTATGTTGTTTACACACCTTTTATACTGTCCTTTGGTGTCTAAACAACATACCAAAAATGCAGCGATACTACCTACTTGATTTGCGAGTTTAGGGTAAAATGATGCACGGTTGACCGTACTATAACGTTCAAGTTTAAACCTATGTACCAAGTACTTAACTGTGGTTTAGTGCTGTAGTATATTGCGCCACCATATGTAGGTAGATATAAATAGATATAAGAAATGCATGCAAATGCGGGTATGTCGCTCGCGCTTAACCACTAAGTTAGTTGAGAATAAACCGCCATTGAAGTAATATCTTGTTTGGTTTTGCCCTATAAGTACATACACAACAAGTGCTACCAAAATATAATTATAACAGTGCGCGTCCCGTAGGTCTAGCTATCCGTAGGTGAGTAATTAGGCGAACTTTTTCACCATCACATGTTTACATAGTAGTGGGAAAATATCTAGGTATAGTTCAAGAAATATAAATTGAATGTTTATTTTTACTGTAATGTAGGTAGAAAGTTACCAATTTATATTTCACGAACTATATATTAGGAATCTGCCTGACTTCTTGATTGACCCAGACACATTTCGAGTAGGTACTTACCACTATAGTCAACATTTTTATTCGTCCGCTTCTGTTTGCTGAATTACGAAAGATTTTTAATGGCCGACTTTTTAGTCATACTCATAAAACAACAATCACTTCACACTGTTGCAATTGCATAAAAAGTAAAGTAACGTAATGTAAGACCATAAAGTGTGGAGTCAAACCAAATGTGCGAGCGTAAACAACGCTGGGAATGGCAGTCATTACGCCGCGGCCACGACATCGGTCTAAGGCGACCGGCTTAGCGGAAAACGTATGGTGCTCCCTCTCGTACCCATATCGGCATCCCGCTCTAACTCATGGATTCGCACGCAGCTGGTCGCCTTAGACCAATGTCGTGGCCGGGCCGTTAGGATTAGGACGATGAGAGCGATCACTGTCGTGAGTCAGATGGCCGAGTGTAGGTAATAGCATTGTGTATCAAGGGAGTTAAGTACGGAATTACTAACGAGAGTATTAGAAGCCCGACACCGTAGGAGGGCTTTTAATGACTCGAGTTAGTATTCCGCTTACCGACCGTGATGCATACAATGTTTTTCATCACACTTGCCCATAAAAAAATAAGTTTAAAGACAAAATATCATAAATGACGTACTGAAATTTCTATTACCCCCAAGGGAATTTCACTTTTCTCTAACTCCCGCTCTGCATGCAAGCAATGGCGTGCTTAGATAGCAAGTGTGATGAAATAACTAATAAAAAACGTCACCATCGCGTTTACGTTTTCATCCTCAATTTCATACAAATGACGATGAAAACGTAAATCGCATTGTCATTGTTCGCAATAATGTGGACATGACTCCAAAGTTGATTAAATGAATAATTTAACGAATAATTTCTTGTAATTTTATTTTGAAGCTTTAAGGTGACTATTTATGCATTAAAATATTATGTTATGAATTTACCTGTCTGTTATGCTCCATGTAAAAGTATTGTGCTGCCAGATATGTAGGAGTAACGTATTTGTAACTCATCAACATTTCATTGTCATTTAGCTTGTCACTTCACGCATCTAATTCAGATTCATTTTTTATATTATTTTGTGTTATATGTATATTAAATTGATAAGGAAATTTACATGTTGTGAACCCCGTGCCGTGAGCCAAACCAACCAACGATAGACTATACTATAGAGCGTTAGCTGTCAAGTGTCGGTGTGTAGCACAGATAAAATATTATACGTCTATGGTGGGTTGGAAACGTTCAGTTCAGTCGTACAAGTTAATGTTTTATTATTATTATGTTATTTTCTTTTTTTGTATTATTAATAAGGTTAAAAAGGTTGCTAACTTGCCAGTAGTTTTAAATTATGCTACCAACCGTGACTTCACTAATGGCTCCAATGGAAGACCAGCGCTGGGCTGTGCTTCAGCCCAGCAATAAGCTGAATTGGAGACCATTTTGTGGCACTTAGTTTTTTTTACTTGCATTTATGTTTATATTTGTTTTAATGTCTATGTTGTGTCATAAATAAATGTTTTTTCCTACTTTCTTTCTTTCTTTCTTTACGAAGCTTTTCATAGTTAACAGTGTCAAATGGGTAATTTTGTGAAAATGATTAAATGATTGATTATTCAATCAACTTTGGAGTCATGTCCATATTATTGCGAACAGTGACGCACATTTGTCCGATCTCTGGTTATTACCTACACTCGGCCTTCAGTACTGTAGCCGTACCATGAGCCGCCGCCGCGTTATTACTATCCCGCTCGTTCCGTGTATCAAGCTCGTTCCGCGAGCGAGACGGATAGAAAATAAGCCCGCGTCACGCAGCGGCAACTAATGGTATGGAGTATGGAGCTACCTACGTCTCACACCTACAGCGCGTCTATTTTCTTAACATATTTCACTGCCACCGATGCACACGTGGGTCGTGGATTCACCTTCATAAAAGATCATTCCCAGAAATTTGAACTGGAAATCTACATTTTTCCGAATACTTGTTTCCAATATTTTAAAGACAATCAGGTCTTAATCGTGTAAACAGACGAGCATTCACTATAGGAGCATTCCATGAAAACATGTCGTAAGCGACACTGTCTTTTCAATGCTTTTGAAAAATTAAATTAGTAAGCTGAGTTACGGCATAATAATAACATATCAAGGCTTTAAGATTGACATTGTTTCCTAACAGCTGGCATATTTTATTAGGATAGCTACCATAGTGTGTCGTAAGCGACAAAAAGTAGATGTAGTAGTAGTAGTAGTAGTAAGCACTTTATTGTACATAAGATAAAATTCGACACAATCGTAAAAAAATGTATTACAAGGGCGAGCTTATCCCTATAAGGGATCTCTTCCAGCTAACCTTAGAGTAACTGAGTTGGAGAGTAAAATAATAGGATAGACAAACATACAATGTACAACAAGTATACCCAGGAAGAAAAGAAAAACATGAATATTGATTATACACCATAAATAAACCCTATACAAATAAATATCATTCTAAAAGATAAATACGCATAAGAATATATATATATATATATATATATATTCGCAGAGGCTCGCAATTGCGATACAGCGCGGGAATGCTGCCTGTGTCATGGGCACCTTGCCACCGGGGGAAGGTTTGGAGGTGGACGTGTAGGTTGTAGGTATACTTTTGTAGGTTGCTTTTAAGGTTTTTATTTTATAGTTAGTTTTCATTGTTTTTTAAGTTATATATATATATATATGTATATATAAGTGTATATAAGTATATATACAGTATTCAACCTAATCAAACTATATTGGACAGCCAAAACTTCTTCAAATTAACCTTGAGTGATGCTACAGACTGGGATTGCCTAAGTGACAGGGGCAGCTCGTTCCACAGCTTCACAGCGTACACCGTGAAAGACTTAGAGTAAATACGGGTCTTATTAGAAGGTATAGCTAACGTAATGTTGGTACTCGAACGCAAACGGTGACCACTTCCTTCAGCTAAATACCTAAATCTCTCAGTAAGGTAAGGGGGGGAAGCTGGGTTGAAAAGTATGTTGAAAAGCAATGACAAGATATGCACATCTCTGCGCCGGCGAATGGGTAGCCAACCGAGTTGGGACCGAAAGGCGGATACGTGGTCATACTTACGTAGACCAAAAATATACCTTATACAAACATTCTGTAACCGCTCAAGCTTGTCGAGCAACTCCTCAGAAAGATCTAAGAAAGCAACGTCACCGTAGTCCAGGAGGGGAAGCAGAAGAGACTGAGCAAGCATCAATTTAGTATGGAAAGGGAGGAAATTCTGCAGTCGCCTTAGAGAGTGAAGGGATCCAAATACTTTTTGACTCACCTCAGCAATGTGGGGGGACCAAGAAAGCGTCTGGTCAATGATGATACCCAAATTTTTGACAGAAGGGGATAAAGGAATAGAAGTGCTATCAAAAATAATATCAGGTATCACCACATCCGAGAGCATATTTATGAAATAAGGACTACCAATAACAATTGCTTGCGATTTTTTAGCATTGACCTTTAAGCCATATCTGCATGCCCAACCGCGTATGAATTCTATGTCAGTGTTAATTTGGCTGATAAGAGCTGCAAGATTATCAATACTAGCCGCTGCGTAGATCTGTAGGTCATCAGCGTAAAGATGATACGAGGATGTGAGTTCTGCGGTAATGCTATTTATAAAAATGGAAAAAAGAAGTGGAGAAAGTACACCTCCCTGCGGGACACCAGCGGAGAGGTCACACCACTCGGACAATTTGTCATCAACCTTGACACGCTGCCACCTACCAAATAAATAATTACGGAACCATGAAAGCGAGAATTGTGAAATGTTAATAGTACGAAGGATACCAAGGAGGATATCAAAGTCTACCGTATTAAAAGCACTACTAAAATCTAGGAGTACCAGGACAGTAAGCTTTTTGCACTCAATATTAAGGCGAATGTCGTCAGTGACCAAAGCACTAACCGTACTATGCCCAGAGCGGATGTTTTCATGGAATGCTCCTATATCGCTATTCTATCCCCCTACTCTATCCGTGATTCGTTGATTTCGTAGAGTGGGGGATAGAATAGCGAATGCTCGTTTGGTCTGAATGCACCTTCACGTTTAATTATATCCTGACGTTTCGCGATTAAGACCCGTTTAAAATATGAGTGATAACCGTGAAAGTTCAAAACAATATACTTCTTTCCAGCTTTCCAAAAATATCAGATTTTTGAGAATTGAACCAGCACATTATTGTCAGCAACAGTTAGCTCCTATCGTAAAAACACCACAATAGTCGGCATGATAAGACCCATTCTGGGGCCTATTGCATAAAAAAGTACAACTAATAATACAAGCGGTAGGTAGTCTCTTTCTAGTAAGAGGGATAAAAAAGAGACTTCCGCTTGAGTAATTTATATTATGCCCATAGCACTTGCTATGGAATTATGAGTGTAAATGTCGATTATTGGGACTGTGTCGGTAATTGGCGCCCTTACGATAATTCTAATTCTGACACGAATTACAGGATAGATAGATATAATAATTGATGGACTTGGATGAAATCATTCGTTCGCATTTGGAAGAACACAGATTACATTTACATAGATACCTTTACTTTGGGTACGTAAATTCCCTTGATAATAATCGCATTTCCGAATAAATAGTAAATAAAGTGCCTATAAGAACCAAATGATTACTTATCTACATACCGAATGGATGTCGAAACTTTATAAGTACTAATCTACACTACATAAAGCTAATCTTCATATGAACTAGGGAAGATATGCTCAAATTACCTAAATAAGATAATTATCATGGGAGACTCAGTAAATTGTGTAATGAAAACAAAGATTAAACTGTATTGCACTTTTATTAAACTTTTGTACTATGTATTTACAAACGTGCCCGACTACAACATTTACTCGAACCACTTACACTAAACTATTTACAATATTACAATTAAAATAAACTAAACTTTAACAATATAACTAGTGCCACTTTGGTTACTTTTCCATCTTTGGTGTAACATTCAAGATATAGCTAAACTATTATAGTGGTATTATTCTACAACAAAACTTGGCCTTAAGACAAGTTCTTTTTTTTTAATTCGAGGTCCACAGAAAACTGACTCAAATTGTTGTCTATTTCTTTACCGCCATCGCCACTGACCCTATTTTTGTCAATTCCCTATGTAGCTTGATTAAATCCAAATCATATTTCTGATGACCTCTGTTTAAAACGAAAACGATATCTCTGGTCATTCTGAAGAAGTAATTGTTGATCGAATGCAAGTACGCTTTTTCTTTTAACTGAAAAAGAAAGGGTACTATTTTTGCTCAGTCGTTCATTACTTCCAGTATCATATACATGTATCATCAATAAATTCCTCCGTAATTTTAGAGCCAACGCATAAAACAACATCCAATCATGTAAATCTAAACATTCAATTCTCTATCTCAATATTACTCGCCATACTTTCATTGCTGTTTTCATTCTCGACATGAGGTTTTTTGTCCTTATCCTCCCTTGAATGCTCTCCTCTCTCTTCTCTTTCTCTGTCTTCATGTGTTGGCATACCAAAAGCGGGGTGGCCGGGGTAATACATATAAGATAGGGGGAAGTTCGGGTAATTTACCCCTAAATGCGAACCGTAGAGCGACTGTAAAACGGCTTGGTTGTAAGATTCTTGTAGCAACGCTTTGTACTCAGGGTTTTTTAGTGAAATCGACGCCGTAAACGCCAGCGAAGTGTTTTAAGACCGGCGAGCCGTCCAGCAGAGACGGCGCGAACGGATTTATCTTGCCCATCACGGGAGGGTAATGCTTTAGATCTGGCAGACTCGGCTGACC
>JALPQI010020844.1:0-23527 GCA_025490895.1 Thaumatotibia leucotreta | reverse complement strand
GGTACAAAATTCAATAACATGCAAAAAAAGACGCCGCCATCTTGGATCTTACAATGGACCCCTAAATTCGGGTCTCACGTATGTAAATTAGTCAAAAACGAGTACAATGACAAAAATGAAAAAAAAAAATAAAAAACTTGTGCCGCCATCTTGGATCTTAAAATGGACCCTAAATTCGGATTCCACGTATGTGAATTAGTCGAAATCGAGTATAATGACGAAAATTCCAAAAAAATTACCAGCATCTTGGATCTTAAAGTGGACCCTATATTCGGGTTCCACGTATGTGTATTAGTCGAAAACGAGTACAATGACAAAAAAAAGAAAAAATTGTGCCGCCATCTTGAATCTTAAAATGGACCCTAAATTCGGATTCCACGTATGTGAATTAGTCGAAATCGAGTATAATGTCCTAATGCGTCTAGACGCATAGTTAATAGGAGAGGCCTACGTCCAGCAGTGGACTACCATAAGCTGATGATGATGATGATGATGATGATGAGTATAATGACGAAAATTCCAAAAAAAATGTGCCGCCATCTTGAATCTAATGGACCCTACATTCGGATTCCATGTATGCAAATCAGTAGAAACCTTTGAAGCCGTATTTAATTGTTTATTTGAGACAATAATATTCAAAATTCGCACGTCCTAACATTATAACTAATTAAAAAGTAATCTAGAAGTATGATCAACAATTCCAGTAATATTGAATCGACATGTTGATTCCAAAGTATTATATGCTATAGATTATATTATTACATTTATTACTGACTCCTTCATACGTCATGGTAATATTCCGTTTCACGACATTACATTACAAGTAATATGATACCCATAAGTACCTACATTACAAAGTAAAATCAAGTGATATTGTAATCGGGAATTGATTACGAAATGCCCAACTCTGCTGTTCAGGATCAAAAACTCGTATGTGACCAAAAATATTTTTCATACAATTTGTATGGGAAATTTAATTCATGATTTGCGGCGATAATTTTTTTTGGTCTCATACATGCTTTTGATCCTGAACAGAAACAGGATCGATTGGCATCAAAAAAAAAGTTTGTCACTAATGACCATTTTCACGCACCCTGTATGTTTTTTTCCAAAATCTTTAAACGCCAATCTTCATTAAGTTAAAATAAAGGGAAGGTCTTCCAAGACCATTTTCGCGTAGCTACTCTGGATCTCGTAGCTGCCCTCACTGACCCAAAAAGAATTTCCACCCTGTATTCCACATGCTAAACATTTTTTGGTAACAAGCATGCCAATTTTTCAGACAAGGAAATCTGTTATTTTTGAAGTAGACGCGAATGGTCGAGCTTCTTCGTTTTCGATTGAAAATTTGAGTCTCGCGACTTACATACGAAATACCTATTATTTGTATACAAACCTACGCGATCCAAAAAATTCATCGGCTATTTTTGCTTATACTGCATGTATGTCCCTCGTTTCCACTATAAAATCTGATAAGATAATGTTTTTCATTAATGATGAATGAAAAACTTGTTGAATGAAGTTTTATTTATTAGTCATATTACCCAATGGTTCAAAACTTCGGTTTAAATGTGAAACAGACCTTCAAAGAGTTAATTAAATTCATTTTACCGTCATGAGCTCGTCGAGCATAGTCCTCTCGTCTCAACGGAGTGATCGCGACTGGCCGCGCCCACGGATGGAAATAGAAGATATAGCAAATCGCGCGAAATGCGCGACGGGAGAGAACACAGCGCGCGAAATAAAAAGGGTCTATACGCCAAATGCTTCTTACCTCTCTATCTCTTAAACATGACAACCTATAAAAAAAGTTACGCCTACCAGCCCTCGGCATTAGTTTAAGCTACAAAATACTAAATTATTACTATTATAGCATGCAAAGTAACGTCAGGAAATAAAATCTCCCCGAAAATTAGACATGTTTTCGTGGTCGATTTCTATCGAGCGAACTTCAATCCTTTGCGGATTTGTTCCCTATCAGCCCTTGCAAATATGATGTAGTTTCTGTATGTATGATATTGTGGCATATTTTCATGTTTAAGACATCTTAAAATGCAATCTCCGTGCTGCAATTTGGGTGTATGCGCCCTCTTAATAGAAGAGCTCTATATCCAGCAGTGGACTTAGATAGGCTAATGATGTAATGCCTTAACCGAGATTCAAACCCGGAAACTTCAGCTTCGCAGGCAGTCTTACCAACTGCTACGGAGTCTGCCAAATATTTTCTTTCCTCGCTATGACCCAGTGAAAAAGGTGTATTAAGTATGGAAATTAAACATAATTATGTAAATCCTCTAGTGAAATACGTGACTATGATTTAATTAGATAAGGGACGACTTACACTAGAACGTTACAGGCCCGGGCAATCTGAGTTTGAATCACGTTGAGAGCATTTTCTTTGTGTTAGTCGCATATTTTTCTTTATCATGTTTTTTACTATGCATTGAAATATATAGGGCGTTCCAAAGACGTAAATATTTCGTAAATAGGTTTTTTTCCAAATGTTAACTCATTAATTATTGTGATTTTTCTAACATGCTCAAAACAGTCCTCTGGCGTGTCCCAAATTCAAAATTCGAGCTGTACGACAAATTATTGGCTATTTGTTGCAATTTGGTAAGACCTTATTATAAGATTTTAAAAGTTTATTATATTATGCATATTATTTGTTCATAATATTTATTTCATTGTTTTTACATTTTATTCTAACATAATTTTAAAACTGTCCCTTGGCTTCAAAAACAGTCCTCTGTAGCGAATTAAAAAATAATATAAATAATATTTGTAAAAAACCACTAATCACATTTGATTTGAATTAGGTAATTGGAAGATAAACTTGGCAGAGGACTGTTCGAATATGCCAGTTAGTTGATAAATGCCCTGTTACTCTTATGCCATAATCTGATTTCAAAATACGTCTTTCCTTTCAACACAAGCCGATCGAAAGTCGTCCCAATCCCGGATCAGTTAATTTTAACGCGGGACTCAAACCCATAATAAGCCCCAATGTAGGTCACGGCGTTCCCGCACTAGTGGGCAAAATGGCGGAATACAGTACAGAGGCCATGGCGCTTACGGTAAAAAAGGGAATTTGAGTGGAGACGGTATTTCTTAATGAGGTCTTGTTTTGCAAGGAAGCATGGCGGATTTTCGTTAAGTATTTATAAATACTTACCCGGCCGTGTGGTAACGGCAGTAAGAATACGTTTGTCACCACCCCAGGGTAGTTATACGCGATATTCTGTCGCACCAATCAAGTCATTACCATTCCCAAATTATTGTCAGTCTCCGTAGCCTAGTTGGTAGTAACCCTGCCTACGAAGCTGGAGGTTCCAGGTTCGAATCCCGGCGAGGGCATTATTTGTGAATTTATTTATCACAAATATTTGTTCCTTGGTCATGGCTGTCTCTGTATTGAAGTATCTACAGCGTGTTTTTATTCATATACTATAACTTTAAGGGAAGCTTATTTAGGTCAAATATAATAAATTTCTCTAAGAAACTACTGTTCTAACTCTTACCGTTATTGAGTTATTAAAAAAAAAAGTTTAATCACTGAACATGTGTATTGCAACCTTTATTACATTCTAATGTTACTTATTTTGACATGTGCCGTCAGTCACCTGAGATTAACTTTTATTTTATTCTTAAGGTTCTCTCACACTTACCATTTCATTTATTATGTATGAAAACAAAAAAAAATATTTTTTATCGAATTTCCCAAAAGCCGATATACCAGACAACTTCTATTAATGGCCCAAGTAACCTGTCTAATTTATCGCAAATCGAAACGAACACCCTGTATATGTATCTATCTATTATATATATCGTCGCTTAGTACCCACATCACAAGCTTTAATTGAGCTTACCATGGGACTAGGTCGTTTTGGGTAAGATGTCCCAAGATATTTATTATTTATTTAGTGACGAACTGCGTACATAAATAGTGAAATCACTTGCGGTTATCTTGTAGCAGACACATGTTTGTCTGCTATTTTGGCATAATAGTATCGTTTGCTTTTATAAAATGGAAAATAAAGTGATGATGATATTAAACAATAAAAACGGGTAACAAAATCGCATAGAAATAACCCCCAACTCCTCCTGCGGGTGTAGTAAGAGTCGACTAAGGGATTGAAGTCTCTGACCATTACTTGATAAAAGATTGATAATGGGCAGCAGCGTCATCATAGTGGACACATTACTACCATCCCCAATCCGCTTGCCCAGCGTGGTGATTATGGGCATTTACCTCCTAATGCGTCTTTACGCATAGTCAATAGGAGAGGCCTACGTCCAGCAGTGGAGTATCATAGGCTGATGATGATTAATAAATAAGAGTATTGTGTTTTAGTCCTACTAATTAAATGTGTGAATTTTAACTGTCAGCTTCCGTAGTAGAGTGGGCGGCCGGTACTAGCTTTTATACAAATGAGGTACCGGAACCGGAAATTCCCGGTTCTTGCCATACAAATTCTGAACCGGGACCCGTCCCTTCTCGGTAGCCTAGTTGGCAGTGACCCTACTTACGAAGGAGGTTCCGGGTTTGAATCCCGGCGAGGGCATTATTTGTGTATTTATTTATTACAAATATTTTCCAGTTAGTCATGGCTGTAGATATATTTATTTAAGGGCTGATTTTTTATCGCCAAATAAACTTATCCATTAGGTAAAATTATTACCATCCTTTTCTAAAATCATCAGTCAAAAAAGGACAGGGCTAACATTTATTTGACAGGTACTGTTAACTGGGGATTGAAAAATCAGTCCTTAGTATATAATTATATGTATCTAAACATCTATTAGATATATCGTCCCCTGGTACCCACATCGCAAGCCTTAATTGAGCTGACCGTAAGACTAAGTCAATTTGTGTAAGATGTCCCAAGATTTATTATTTAGACTGATGACCTGGTGAAGATCGCAGGAGTCCGCTGGATGCGGGTGGCACAGGACCGGTTATTGTGGCAATCTTTGGGTGAGACCTATGTTCAGTAGTGGACGTCTTTCGGCGGACACAGAATTAGATTTGGATAGAAGAAACAAGTTCATTCATTTGTATGGCGACCGAACGTGTCAGATTTTGTACTTAAGTGTTCATACTCAAGTGTGGTAAATTCATAAGCAAGTGCTTATGAATTTAAATATGTCTCAGGCCCTTGAGTATTCATATTTTTTTGTGTTGTTGCAAGTAATATTACTTAAGGAGGCATTATTAATGTTTTTGTTCACTTCAACTTACAAAATTTGACGCCCAAAAGCTGCAAACTGCGATTAAAGACGGACAACTCAGTGGATTTCACTGAGTCCATTTGACACGCTAAGTAGATACGTTTGCTTGATCTATGGTATATATGACATACCTATATCTGTGTTCGGCTGATATCATGATGATGATTATTTGTTTAGACGCACGGTTAACAGGAGAGGCAGATCCAACAGTGGATTGAGATAGACTGATGATAATGATGTTTCAACTCACCCATGTTTCAACTTACCCCTCTCACTGGATATTATAGACTGGTAAAACTACAAGGTAATCTCTTCAGTCTGCAACTTTCCTTTCACTTCAATAGTCTCTCAATAGTTCTGTAACTTTGCACAACTCTTTATGACATGTTATGAGGACGGTGTATTGGAAATGTTACGCGATTTCTTTTTCAACTTTATGTATGTGTGTCAGCAGATCTTTGTCTGTTATAGACTTGCGCATGAAATAATAAATATATAAATAATACATTAATATTTTGGGACATCTTACACAAATCGACCTAGTCCCACGGCAATTATGGACATGGACTAAGAAAATGTATCATTTTGACAAATTTCGATATTGTAACCTTATAAAATAAATCCTATTTATGCTACAAAACTAACAAACTCCTCTCTCCTAAAACAAATGATAAATGCTTTCAGTAGATGTATAAATGAGCATAATATCGTGATTCAAATAAATATTTTCTGTTAAAATGTCAAGGTGCATGCAGACCAAACGAGCATTCGCTATTTTATCCCCCCACTCTTGAAAATTCGATCGTTACACAAAAAGTGATTCGTTGATTTCGTAGAGCGGGGGATAGAATAGCGAATGCTCGTTTGGTCTGAATGCACCTTTACGCACTGGTAAATATTTTGGAAATGTTTATAAATTAATATATATATTAAACCTGGATAAATCTAAAATTAAATGACTTATTTATGGTTAATAAAAGCATCCTATGAAATAGCTACCTACCAGACATGCATATATTAGCTGACAGAGGCTGACAAACGTTTTAATTAAAACGTTGTCTCAATATCTATGGAAGATCTATATTGGCCATAAAGATTGATCTAAGACTTCATTCCAACGCTGCAATCACGTTAATAGAATCGAAGCACTGCAACTCCATCGATGACTTGATTATCACTGACCTATATAGATGTTGGGACTAGTGCGACTCGAGCTTAAATACTAGCCACCTTATATATACAGTGTGTCTATGATACTGGCTTTTATCGAAACCGAGGAATGCGATGCAGATTTCTAGCCAAACCGTGAACATTATTCGATTCCGAATGATAATTTTTAGTACAGATGGTGCCTTTTTTAGGCTAAGTGCGAGAAGTGTGTCATTTTACGTTAGGTCTAAAACTTCGGAGGGCCATCTGCACTAAAAAACGTAGTACGAGACACGTGCAAAAACGAAATTCGTAACTCATGTCGATTTAAAACATCGCCACTCGTTTCGAATTTTATGTTTTTCGCACTTGTGTAGTAATGTTCTTTTTAAAAGTAATTAACTTTCTAAGAAAAGTTAATTGAGAAGCAATGTTCTTTAAAATGAATAGTTAATTTGCTCTTGACAATGACAGATCGCAGCCACTCACAACGTTTGACAACTAAGCAGTACACGCGTTACATTGATCGTTCGAAGGAAATAAAATTAATTGTACGGTAAATTTAATTATTTTTCAAATGTTAATACTTGTCCGTGTGATGACGGCAGTAAGAATACATTTGTCATCACTCCAACTCTTCCCGCGGGTGTCGTAAGAGTCGGCTAAGGGATGAAAGTGTTACTAACCATTCTTTACTAGAAGATTGATGATGGGCAGCGGCCGGCCAATCCGTTTGCCCAGCGTGGCGATTATGGGCATTTACCTCCTAATGCGTACGCATAGTTAATAGGAGAGGCCTACGTCCAGCAGTGGACTAACATAGGCTGGTGATGAATACTTGAAAACGATTGCTAGTAACGCGTATTATTAACCATTTTCGTAAAAGCCCAGGTCATGACCATGGTCATGGATACATACATAATTATACATAATATTTTTCATCGAGATCATCATCATATCAGCCGAAAGACGTCCTCTGTTGAACAAAGGCCTCCCCCAAAGATTGCCACAGTGACCGGTTCTGCGCGGAATCCAGCGACCTCCGCCAGGTCATCAGTCCACCTAGTGGGGAGCCTGCCCACGCTACGCCTTCCGGTACTTGGCTGCCACTCGAGAACCTCTCCGTCCCAACAACCATCGGTTCTACGTGGAATATTAAATGGCTTTTGTATAAATTTATGTTAGCAAGAGTTATAAAATTGAATGAGAAACTAGATAGAAACAATAGCACTTCCACTTTATGCAGATTTACGTCCTGACAGATAAAATTTTGATGATTATTCTCCCAGGTAAATGGCTCTTTAACTGTTATATTCAGTTTGAAACCCGTTCCAGTTTTATATTTGACGCATAAATTATACTCTTACTACTTTTGTGCACAATGAAATATCTCGGCTAGAACATTACTTACAATCTTCCCTCTTATTTTAAGTAATTCAAATTATTACATTGAATGTTTACCTATTGCTATATTAAAAAAATATCGTTATAACCTTAAAAAAACAGAGTAAATGAACATGCATAATCTCAGAGACTATACAACTGTATGTAACAATATAGTTTAGAACAAATGTTACACAGAAATAAAACTATGGAAATGCCATATAAAATGAATTGAACTGTCAATAACTTACTGCTTTTTAGTCCGCGTAGCTCAGTGGCCGTTAATACTAGAAATATTTAATTTGGTATAGACAATAAAATATTTTTTCGTGCTGTAATCATATAGGGAGGGGTGTCGTAGAATATTAAGTCTTTTAAAATAGTTTTTGTCTAAAGTCTATATTTTACGAGATAACCGCTCGAAAATAAAATAAATGACCAGATAACTTTTGATCCGTGAGTCCAAACATATGACAACAATCATGAATAGAATACTTTAAAGTAACATTATTTGGAACATAATCGGCTCAGTTGTTTTTGAACAACTACGGAAGCCTACACTGAGCATGGCCCGACATGCTCTTGGCCGGTTTTTGATAGTTATCAGTTGAACCGATAACCTACTTACAAACTTGTAGGATTCGAAGTGAAACTTCTTAGGCGGCGATTCGTTAAGTTTAGTTCAACTCCATTTCAGTAGTTCGGAACTTAAGCTATTGATATGAATGTTTGCGATTAAGTAATGTTTGTTAGAGAGGGTATCTAAGAAACGTATCAACCTTTGTCAAGACAGGATCTATTCATGATTAATGTACTTCAGAAAACACGAATAAGAATATGGGTCCGTTGGTAGACGTGAACGATTAATTTTTTATCAATATCGGAGTGCCACAAGGGCCAGTTCTATGTCCGCTCTTATTTAATTTCATCTCAGCATATACATATCATCAGCCTAATACAGTCTAATGCTTGACGTAGGCCTCGCCCTATTACTTATGCGTATAGATGCATTAGGAGGTAATGCCCATAATCGCCATGCTGGGCAAGTGGGTTGGCGATCGCAGTAGTGTGTCTCCTATGACTACGCTGTTGCCCATCATCAGTCTTTAATAAACGAATGGTCAGTGACACTTCAATCCCTTAGTCGACTCTTATAACATCCACGGGTAGAGTAGGGTGGTGACAAATGTATTCTTACTGCCGCCACTACGCGGCCAATACTTATATATACAATACGTCCCTCAAAAAATGATTACTACACACATTTCCAAATTTAAGAAACATCGAAATTTCATTCAAAATGTGGAAGAAAAATGGAGGTTCCGGGTTCGAATCCCGGCGAGGGCATTCTTTGTGTATTTATTTATCACAAATGTTTGTTCCTTGGTCATGGCTGTCTATGTATTTAAGTATCTATATGTATCTATCTATTATATATATCGTCGCCTGGTACCCACATTACAAGCCTTAATTGAGCTTACCGTGGGACTAGGTCGATTTGTGTAAGATGTCCCAAGATATTTATTTATTTATTTATTTATTTATTATTTATTATTATCCTGTGATTTACTAATGTAAGCGTGGTGAGACTTCCATTGAAGCCAATGGATGTTTCGAGTGTGGTTTGTAGGCCTAGTGACAACCAAAGCCTAAAAGTAAATAAGTGATCAAGACCAAGTCGAATAGTTCACAAAACCCGCGCAACTACATAGGAAGGTGTTGATACATTTTCTCGCCAGTCTATCTGCGACCACAGAAACGATAAATTCATGCCCAAAGTAAATATAGTCAACGTAATTTATTAAAAAAATTAAACTGTTTATTTCACACAAAGGTACATTTTTTAAATTTTTGATGTACACAAAACTCTAATCTAATAATTATTTCGATTTATTCGATTAAGTTCCACTTATCGAAAAAATATGAACAATAATATTAATAATCATGAAAATTTAAATCAATATAACGCCTGGAGAGTTAAAGAAACAAAATATAAATCAAGAATTGAAAGTTAAGATGCATGAGATTTAAATATATCACGTATAGTCTTCATTTGATTGTGTGAATGTCGATACGATTGAATTAAAAACGGAACACGACATCGATGTCATCGTTTGAAATTGTCAAAGAACAACGTTTTCAATCGAAGCTACGGACGTGATCGAAATATAAAACTGCGTTTCTGCAACGAGATGCATCGATTCAGTGTTCTCCGATATCATTTGTTTAGACAAACAGACTCATAAAAGTTTTAGTCTGGATACCTGGAAAAGAATTTGTAGAGAACCAGTATAGTTTTAGGTTATTATTGCATAAAAATGTTTCAATTATGGGGACCAAATAATACTGGTAAAGTTTCAATGAAAATATTAGGATTTGTTTAAACTATGCAATGTCCATTTGAGTGTTTATATTTGTCAATGTTTTATGGCTTTTATTGATTTACGTTTCGTATTTTTTATTCATGTTTAGTTTTCAACTTGGATTTGAATCAAATATTGGTTTCATATAACATTTAGTTCAAATATAGCTAACCATTAAACGAAATTGTTTGCTTAAGAAGTATGATATAAATATCTAGTTACAAGGTATTTTTACACGACTTACTTACTCCTTTTTACCTAAAAAAGGAGTAAGTATGTTAAGCTGCGTTTCCACTTAGTGTTCTGAGCGAGCATTTATTCGTTCTTGGGCAGATGAAAACAGGATTTCACATTAGCAAAATTTTCGTTACGAACAAGTGAATGCTTGCTCAGAACAATAAGTGAAAACGCGGCTTTATTTACATGGTTCACGTACTTCTTGAAGTACGTAATGCTTCAATGGATTTCGAAGAATGAAATATCGTTAGAATCATGCGTATATCAAGTATAGATACGTTATGAACTCATCTATATAATTGCCTTTTCTATGGTAAATGAATACATGCAGTACAAACTTCAATTTTGCTGCCAGGTTAACCTTTTTTGCAATCGTTCCTTAAGGAAAACGTATCCAATCCACAAAAATCTGTGAACTACATTTAAATCTTACATCAAAAGGAAAGCTCACTAACTTCAGTCGCCATACTGTAAAGGTGGATTTAGACCAAACGTGCGAATGCTCATTCTATCCCCCACTCTACGAAATCAAGGAATTTCGACGAATTACGTTTGTAACGAACGAATTTCGTAGAGTGGGGTTAGGTGTTAATCCACCTTTAGCTTTTGTCTCCGAATATTTATTTAACTATTTCTTACTCCAAAGTATATGTGGCAACCTTGTGGTAGCAAAAATTTTAATACACTGAGGTTTGCACTGAGGTTATAAAGTTTCTCTGCAAGCAGCAATAAACCACTTGGCTTTAAACAGAACACATTTCGTCTTCAACCATTGAAAGTTTTTACAATCTCACAATCAACCTTAGGACTATACTAATAGAGTCTATTCTATACATCGCCTTGAAGCAATTTGGAAAGATATCATGCCAAGATAGTATACAATAACATAACTTTAGAAAAAGGTCGTAAGTGAACACTTTTTCAATTCATTTAATACATTTTATGACAGATGTAATAATTTTGAGGATAGTTGCTTGGCTCAATTCATAATAGCGAGTGATATCTAGATGATAATGCAATTGAAATTATTCAGCACAATATTCGTAATTTTAAAGCATTGTTGGTTGTTATTGGGTTTCATGAGTGTTTAAAAAATAGAATCAATATGAGAAAAAGGATCAAGATCCTAGTTTCAGAGTAAGGAATATTAAAATAAAGTAATTTAAGAACCATTACACTTTATAATCGTATTTCTTTGATCAATATCAAGTAAAAAATGCATATAAATGATTTTTCTGTACATAGGTACATGTTATTATTGAATGTAATATACATTTCTTCATTATTAAAGTAAGAACATTTGCAATCAACCATATAAATTAGGACATCAAAGATACTAGGAATATTAAACATATTATTGAATCTCTTCAAATATATTCGAGTGTATGAATTGATAAATAATTATGTAAAGGCGTATGTGGTCTGGATAGAAAGGATATAGACAGAAATACTAAGATGTATCCAGACAGACAGACGAATATACATAATCTATTCAAAGCTGGGTGTAAAGATTAGCAGGCTGGCATACAAAATAATCAAAAATTACATACAAGATATTTTTTCGAAGCTGGAACGGAGACTTGACTTCGGCCAGCTATAGTTTGTTAGAAAAAAAAGAAATCATTGACACAATTTTAATTAAAAATTTACAATATCGTCCCACAAAACTGTTACAACAGTTTGACTGTGGGAGCGTCAGTCTCTTAATTAATTGTTTTAACTGGGATATAATCGAAATGACTGTACTTAATAATAACTACTACTAAATAAGCATTACTTAGCAATCAAGTAATGCTTCTTTAGCAGTCTCCTGAATTTATTTTAATTTCGTTCATGTCTGATGGCTTCAGACAAGCTGTTTAGTAAATATGGAATACGCTTTTTCAGCGTTCTATCCCCTATCTGTAAATATCTTTACTTTTCGCACAGACTAAACAAAACACGGCGGGAATCAGTTTAAAAAGTTTCATTCCAATCACCGAGGCCCTAGGGCGGAAACGAACCGGGAATGACCTGGTTTCCGACAGGGAGGTAATGCGTTTAGGGGCAAAGTTCTTGGAAGTGTTTTATGGATGCTGAAGTACGGTTAAGGTATTGAGGGTGAGAGACAAGCTAAGTTGTAACGATGAACTGTATTGTAATTATTCAAAGAAACTTTTAAGTATAACTTTCGTATCACAATTTTATTTAAATATTATCGTACCGGGTTACTCACGTTTTTTAGTCGATGATTGCTCGACATGTTTCGATCCCTTGAGAGGGTCTTCGTCCGGAGCACCCTCGGCCAATGCCCGAAGCGTACTGCGGGCCAGCGCCCTGCTAGAACGGGTACTGGCCGCGGCATGTCGACCAATCATCGACTTAAATACGTGAGTAACACGGTTCGATAATATTTGAAGATGTTGGAGTCTCACGATATTTATAATTTATAATTCACAATTTTATTGACGCGATCGTACATTTGCTTGTTTGTTAATTATTTTTCACCACACTGCTCGTAAACACGCTGTTTGTCCTTCAATTTCAGAGCGCAAAACTGTGTTTAAATCTCTAGAGGTTAAAGTAATTTTCCCCTCACTAGCTCGTAAAGTGCTCGTTTATCCTTTAATACGAACGTGTAAAAACGCGAAGTAGCAGATAACAAAACGTAAAATGCTCATGGAAATCGTTCCATATTAATGATAACTAAATAAATTGTTTGAGAATTTAGTGTAAAATACAAACCTTTATATAATATGATGATTTACACACATAAATCCTAAAGTTCCATAAGTAACAATTGTTTTAGTGAATGATGATAAGATGACTAGATGCAATCACAAAACGCAGAAAATGTCAACGTCAACATTGTCAATGAATATTATAGGTTATAATCTTTATTTACCGACTCGAACACGCATAAAAATAGTAAACTAAACAACTTTCAGAGTGTTCTGTTATAATTTTGTAAAAATAATGAATGAGAATGATTTAATAATGCATTGGCGTTGGTGTGCAACTACAGGAATGTGTTAAAATTGTGCTGCGTTTACTTTTTCGTGCTAAGTTTACTGCGACAAAATCTTGCATTAAATACATGATGCATTTGGAAAATTACTATCACTAACCCGATGATGATTGTAATGTGAACAAATAATAACCTTTTTTGAGTTTCCTGGCTATAGTGAGGGGAAAAGTTTTGTGTTACACACGGGTGCAAATGTATTTTACTTCTCGTATGTTAAAAAACTCGCTGCGCTCAGGATTCTATTTTAGAACCACTCGCTTCGCTCGTGGTTCAACTATAGAATCCTTTCGCTTGCTCGTGTTTCAATTTCATACTCGCGGGTAAAATACAACTTTGCACCCTTGTATAACAAATAACTATTTTTTTTAATCTTCTGGGTAGACTACAGCAATAACAATAAAATATTTTAAAATAAAAATAAAACCGCCTTCAAAAATTCACCCGAACTAAAAAGTTCAAAAATAATTTTAGTTCCTACTTCTTAGGATTTCCTACCCAAACCTTTAAACCTTTTACCCTATGTATTGAAATAAAATATTATGGCTAGGTATCCTACATATTTCTTAGAAGTCGGTGCCAAGCCAAATACGTTCATAGGTATATATTAGATAGAGCTTTGTAATTTACTGTCACTCCGATTATGTTTAACAGAATGATCTACCTCAGTCATTTTGATGAAAGCATAACGGGAGTGACAGTAAGTTACAAAGCTCTATAAAATGCAGTCATTATACTCGCGATGTGAACATATTAGTATAGTCCAATTGGCTTGTGACGGTCACTAGGCACTCCAGGGGTTAAAGCCTTTTATATACAATTCTTGCGCAATCTTATTGAACAATACGGAACCCTAAAAATATTCGATGCTCATAAATAACTCGATGATAATTACCCTGGCAACAGAACCTCAGGGGAACATAGTTTTCTCAGTATTGACATACATAGTTGCGGAAGTTGCACAGACATATAGAAGCAAATATAGTTATTCAATCACAAACTACTATATCGAGACTAGTTATGTATCGTAAATTGTAGGGGAGACTTGGTATTAACGTTTGCCTTTTTAAATTGTACGCACATAGCGTCGCAGATTCTGGTGACATAAGTTATATGACATAGAGTCACGTGTGGTACTTACGTTTAGTAATGTACAATTGTACAAGTTGCAGGACATTCTCAAAATTGCGGCTCTGAAATTTCAGAACATTTTAATGTGAATTTAAGAGTAAGTTCTTATTGAGAACGTTTTCATGAGAACTTATAAAAAAGTATTATGAAGAATATTTATTTCACAATTGAGTAAACAAGTTGTCTCAAATTATGAAACTCCTCCTCGGTACATTGCTATGTACGTTACGTTGGTTACGTATCATCATCATCAGCCTATGATAGTCCACTGCTGGACGTAGGCCTCTCCTATTAACTATGCGTATAGATGCATTAGGAGGTAAATACCCATAATCGCCACGCTGGGCAAGCGGATTGGCAATCGCAGTAATGTGTCCACTATGATGACGCTGCCGCCCATCATCAATATTTAATCAAATATGGTCAGTGACACTTCAATCCCTTAGTCGACTCTTACGACACCCGCAGGAGGAGTTGGGGTGGTGACAAATGTATTCTTTCTGCCGTCACCACACGGCCAGAAGTGGTGGTGGTTTGTGGTTACGTATACTCGTACATAAATCGTATAAGAAACAAAATCGTATCGTATCGTTAGAGGAGGCACTAAGTAGGCAGAAAGTACAAGTCTTAGAGAGTTGTGCCCTTATACAAAAAAGTAATCGAGAGAACACTATCTACATTATTATTTAATGTGATTTAACTGATAACTTTATTATTAAACTTGGAATTGTTTCAATTAAAAACTAGTTACTGTTGTGATTTAAGTTTTGTTTACAATATTTAGATTTACAATCCTTGTAAGGGATTGCATATATCCGAGAAAATTGACTGGTGGTTGCTAAGACCGAGTGGCCGAGCGGTGCAGGCATCAGCCTCGAAAGCTGAGCACGTGGGTTCGATTCCCACCTCGATCTTGGTCGTTTTTTCTTCGGTATATGACATACAATATTTGTAAGACACTTTAAACAGTCAGCTGTCATATCAATTTAAATACTATCATGTCCGTGTGGTATTGAAAATGAGTACAAGTTAACCGGTTTTCCCCTTTCGGTTGCAATAGGAGTAAATATTATAACGCCCCAACTACGCGAGGCTTATAATTGGATGAATAATGTATGATTCCTGTGTCAAATTAATCCTTAGATTACAGTGAGACTTTATAAACAGACCGACAACAGTAAACTCTATTGATATGTGTATTATTGTGTACTGGCCTATGAATTCTAAGTACCTTATTTAATTTATTTGCTGAATTTTATTTCAAAACCAAACAACGGCGGTCGCGGGAGTCCGCTGGATGCGGGTGGCACAGGACCGGTCATTGTGGCAATCTTTGGGGGAGGCCTATGTTCATCAGAGCAGTAGACGTCTTTCGGCTGATATGATGATTATGACGAAACAACGTTTAAGTCATATAAGCCTCCGTAGCCTAGTTGGTAGTTGGTAGTGACCCTGCCTACGAAGCTGGAGGTTCCAGGTTCGAATCCCGGCGAGGGCATTATTTGTGTATTTATTTATCACAAATATTTGTTCCTTGGTCATGGCTGTCTATGTATTTAAGTATCTATATGTATCTATCTATAATATATATCGTCGCTTGGTACCCACATCACAAGCCTTAATTGAGCTTACCGTGGGACTAGGTCGATTTGTGTCAGATGTTCCATGGAAGATATTTATTTATTTAAGTCATGCCGTGACAAAATCATATTGTTTTAATTATATTTACAAATACATAAATATGATATAAATAAATATGATACGTAAATATGTAGGTACGTCACTGAAACGGTTGCACAGAACAGTTGGTTTTTTATAAATGTATGCTACTTAATTTATGCAACCACGCATGTAGTTCATATTTGTAGGTGTCAC
This sequence comes from Thaumatotibia leucotreta, assembly GCA_025490895.1. Lineage (NCBI taxonomy): Eukaryota > Metazoa > Arthropoda > Insecta > Lepidoptera > Tortricidae > Thaumatotibia > Thaumatotibia leucotreta. Next base: position 7,153 of record JALPQI010020844.1, on the reverse strand, counting down.
ATTAACGATAGGGCTTATTAACACCAGAATAATGCATATTTGTATAATTTAAGTAGCATAACTTTGCATAAAATCAGAAAGACTCAGGAGACCTAATGACAATAACAGACAGAAAATAGTACATTACGACACAAATGCGAAAAGTTAGGTAAGTTAAATTTTCTTTGAAAACTAAGATATTTAGGCTTAACAACCAAACAGTCAAATTCACGCATATCTTTGCATACCTATACTTAAACTTATAGAAACATCTTAAAACACGCTCAGATATAAATTGCTTCCGCACCACAGAAGTTAAGGCAATTTCGCGATTCTCTGGAATTCCTATTCTTAATCATACAAAGGCCTAACTTACTCTGAAAATACGGTAATTACAACCTTGTTATATTAACCTAGTGTAAGCATTTGGCTATTGTCATGCATTTAAAAAAGGGCTTTAGTCATTTAGATTTACGCTGCTTTTATATTTCTTTTAAGATTAAGTGTATTTGGATGTTTATTCGCGGAATTGTAGCGTGTCGTGTAATTTATCTTTCTTTAAGGATATTAGTAGCATCATTTGAAGGCTTTCATAGCCTAGTAGTGACTGTCTATTTTTCTTTTCTTTATTTCGTTTTCTTACATACTACAGGTATGTGTCCAATTCGTAGTTTTAATTGAATATAATATGTTTAATGTGTAAATGATCCAAGAGATGGCACTGTACGGAAAGCAAACTTGCTAACGAAAGGTTTACCTTGAAAATATAAGATTGTTTGCTACGTAATATTTTATGAGGTTGTTTTGGAGTTCAAGTGTATTAATTATACTAAAATTATAACGTTCACAAAGTGACATCGACTTTTCATTGAGACCCGGAGGTGCATCCGTTTGTACAGTACTAGCGACCCGCCCCGGCTGCGTACATGTACTTAATTATACCTACATAAAAACCTTCCTCTTGAATTTACTCTACCTATTAAAAAAAATCGCATCAAAATTCGCTGCGTAGTTTTAAAGATTTAAGCGTACAAAGGGACATAGGGACAGAAAAAGTGACTTTATTTTATACTATGTAGTGAAGTGATGATGATGTAGTGATGTGTGCAGACGAAATCGTAGGCATCAGCTAGTCTTATTATAATGTGAAGCATGGCAGAACACAAGAAGCCATAAGTTATGTAAATGGATTCAAAATATGCACGACGCCTAACAAAACATTTGTCAAACCCATTTGAGATCACATCTCGTAGACCCACAGTTTAAGCTGAGGGTCACAAGAAACTGAGTGAAGTTATATGAAGATACCTAAGTACTTTAAAGACAAACGGGTCTTAATCGCGTAAACTTACGCTTAACCCTTAAACAGGCCTGGCGATTTTTTCACTTTCGTATCCTGATTTCGGTAGAAAATAGCGGCAATAAAAAACTAATTTCTTATTTTTTTTTTAGAAACATTATTTCCAAAAAAAAAACCCGGTGGTCAATATACGCCCTGTGCTCGTTACCAGGAGGCCCACGTGTTCCGTATGTGGCCACTGTCCTGCTGGCGATACATTGAAGTTTTAAGGGGTAGTTGTTATGTTTAAATGTAATTATAGACAAAATAATACCACAATAAAAGTAAGAAAAAAGGATATTTATTTTTACATTCAAACGCCATTTAGCAAAATCCGCTTCAAAACTAACTTCTAATTAGATACTTACAGTAAGTCTTGAGATGTTTAGTGGGTGGACCTACATGGTGTGCAGTAATGAACTTACCCTTAAATTTCACATAAATGCCCAGCCGGGCAGTGGTCACATACAAACCACTTGTGCCAAACCGAAACGGGCAGAGGTCATATAGGGCCCACAAACTTTAAGAGCAAAAATTTTAAGTAAAAAACTATTACTGTGACTATTTAGGACATACTACACTTACATTACCTTGTATACTACCAAAATAAATCGACACATAGCACTTACCGTAATTTTTTTCGACACAATAATAGTATTTATCTGGAGCAACACACAAAATCTGCCACTTTTTCTGTTTTTGAATTTGACAACTAAAACGTCAAAGAAATTTGTTCTGACACATCGATTTTGGGTGCGTTCAGAAGTCTGTCAGTTTATAGACTATACGTCAATGACATTTAGTGGCTGCTACAAGCATATTGCTCGTCAGAAAAAAATCATTTGCTAAGTGGTCGCTATGAGATCACAACCTGGTTAAGGGTTAATATAACACTGCCCTACAAAAAATATGTTTTGTTTGGTGCAGCTTATTATTAGTTTACAACTGTAGTCGATAAGGTAGATAGTATGAATCATATATTATTTCTGCTAGCAGATGTCAGCTGGTAGCTCTGGTTTATCTACAATTTTTATTTCAACGGTCAATCAATTTTTTTCTGTCTGTTATTACCATGGTTATGGTCGCCTGAGTCGCATGTAACCATAATTAATGGAAACGGTCACGTGACTATTTATGGTATTTTGGAATTTAGAATGAAATAAGCTCAAAGTTGAAGAGGGTGAAGACCTAAATCAACCTGACAGACACGTACTGGCCCCACAACTATGTTAACGATTTTCATCTATGTGTTTCGGATATACGTACATTTTGAAATTTACAGCGAACTCCACGTAAATGTATATGATCATAATTTTGTGCCGTGTGGTGACGGCAGTATGAATGCATTTATCACCACCCCAACTCCTCCTGCGGGTGTCGTAAGAGTCGATTAAGGGATTGAAGTGTCACTGACCATTATTTGATAAAAGATTAATGATGGGCAGCAGCGTCATCATAGTGGACACATTACTGCGATCACCAATCCGCTTGCCCAGCGTGGCGATTATGGGTATGTGCCTCCTAATGCGTCCATACGCGTAATTAAAAGGAGAGGCCTACGTCCAGCAGTGGACTGAGATAGGCTGATGATGATAGATTAGGAGGTAAATGCCCATAAACGCCACGCCACGCTGGGCAAGCGGATTGGTGATCAAAGTAATAAACATGTCCACTATGATGACGCTGTTGCCCATCATCAATCTTCTGTCAAAGAATGGTTATTCATGCTTTATGATGCTTCAATCCCTTAGTCGGCTCTTACAGCCGCGGGAAGAGTTTTTGAAATGTACAGACATCAGATATATCGTAGCGTCCGAGGCGTTCAAAAATATCTGAACACGGCTTTATTGCCATGACGATAAAGGCGTTTTCAGTCGAGTACCGCGTCAGTACTCTGCAAGCTTCATAACCTAAATTAGTAAGGTAAATTAAATATCTTGAGATATCTACCCTTTTACATATATCTTTATTACATCATACATTTCTCAAAATTCATTACATTTATATAATTATTCTGACTATTAGAGACTTCATCTCTAGTTAATGTACTATATCTGTTTATATTAAATCAAAGGACCATGCCCAACTTTGTATGGAACTTTGCCCCAAAGTCAACACAGCTAAAAGTTACATTGTTGAATAGGTCTTTAAATCTAATTCATTTCATTCTATGGGCACCAAGATGAATTCCATTGCAAAACTGAGATATTCATATTTGTCAGTGTGAAGATTGTATTCACACTGACAAAAATATGAATATCTCATAGATCAGAGATACTGGTCGTTAATCATTAGGATATCGAAGTGTGTAAAAAAAAGATTGTGCACACGTGATTGTATGTTAACCACCTCACTCGCTTAGTTTCTTTTTTCTTTTGACATTAACCTTTTTTTACAGCTACCAAAATAAACTAGTGGCTAAATCTACAGAGGTTTTCTACTGAATTAGCTCGTATTCAGGCTGACAAATATATGAATATCTCAGTTCTGCAATGGAATTCGATTTCGTGCCCATATAATGAAATGAAGTAAAGTTAAAGACCTATTAAATGATCTAACTCTCATGTTTGTTGGTCTTGGGGCAATTTTGACGCATGGTCCTTTATGTTTCGTTTTTAATTAATGCATGTTAGCTGTAAGGTGTTATAAACCTATTATTTGAAAAAAAAAATTCCTGCTGAGTTTCTTGTCGGATTCGTCTCAGGCAGTGGTGTAGGGTTAAAACCGGAAGTAGTTTTTTTTTCTCTCATTCGCTATTTAGTTTAACGAGTCAAAAGCGCTCGTTGCTGGGCCTAAGTGAATAAACAATATTTTGACTTTGACTTACACACTCTGCGAGATCGCATTAAAAATGAGACCATCCGCAGCAGAACCAAAGTAACCGAAATAGCTCTCCGAACTGAAGTGGCAGTGGGCGGGGCACATTGCGCGTAGAATCGATGGCCGTTGGGGCGGAAAGGTTCTCGAGTGGCGGCCACGTACCGGAAGGCGCAGCGTGGGTAGGCCCTCTACAAGGTGGATTGATGAGTCCGCTGGACACGGGTGGCACAGGACCGGTCATTGTGGCAATCTTTGGAAGACGCCTATATTCAGCAGTGGACGTCTTTCGGCTGATATGACGATGATGATGATCTTACACAAATTGACCTAGTCCCACGGTGGTGTAGGTACCAAGCAAAGATATATATAATAGATAAATACTTAAGTACATAGACAGCCACGACCGAGGAACAAATATTTTTGATAAATAAATGTACAAATAATGCCCTTGCCGGGATTTGAACCGGGAACCTCCAACTTCGTCGGCAGGGTCTCTAACAACTTCATAATTTTGTGTACGTAATCTTAACTCAAATATTACAGTCGACGAGCAAAAACAAATACCGTTGTCATCACACGGGCTCACTTAGTTTCCTTCATTTTCACTTTATCGCAAGAAACCTGCAATTTTAACACAACCGATCTTGTGAAGCAAAACTCGAGAAAATGAAGAATTACTCTGTTCCTCTGAAAGCAGATTTAAAATTCACGGCTTTATTTAACGTTTTTATCTCATGCACGTCTGAGACTGATTCAAGATGCTGCATTATTCATTGCTCCGGGGGTATTAGCATGGTTAAGAGGGCGCATACACCCAAATTGCAGCACGGAGATTGCATTTTAAGATGTCTTAAACATGAAAATATGCCACAATATCATACATACAGAAACTACATCATATTTGCAAGGGCTGATAGGGAACAAATCCGCAAAGGATTGAAGTTCGCTCGATAGAAATCGACCACGAAAACATGTCTAATTTTCGGGGAGATTTTATTTCCTGACGTTACTTTGCATGCTATAATAGTAATAATTTAGTATTTTGTAGCGTAAACTAATGCCGAGGGCTGGTAGGCGTAACTTTTTTTATAGGTTGTCATGTTTAAGAGATAGAGAGGTAAGAAGCATTTGGCGTATAGACCCTTTTTATTTCGCGCGCTGTGTTCTCTCCCGTCGCGCATTTCGCGCGATTTGCTATATCTTCTATTTCCATCCGTGGGCGCGGCCAGTCGCGATCACTCCGTTGAGACGAGAGGACTATGCTCGACGAGCTCATGACGGTAAAATGAATTTAATTAACTCTTTGAAGGTCTGTTTCACATTTAAACCGAAGTTTTGAACCATTGGGTAATATGACTAATAAATAAAACTTCATTCAACAAGTTTTTCATTCATCATTAATGAAAAACATTATCTTATCAGATTTTATAGTGGAAACGAGGGACATACATGCAGTATAAGCAAAAATAGCCGATGAATTTTTTGGATCGCGTAGGTTTGTATACAAATAATAGGTATTTCGTATGTAAGTCGCGAGACTCAAATTTTCAATCGAAAACGAAGAAGCTCGACCATTCGCGTCTACTTCAAAAATAACAGATTTCCTTGTCTGAAAAATTGGCATGCTTGTTACCAAAAAATGTTTAGCATGTGGAATACAGGGTGGAAATTCTTTTTGGGTCAGTGAGGGCAGCTACGAGATCCAGAGTAGCTACGCGAAAATGGTCTTGGAAGACCTTCCCTTTATTTTAACTTAATGAAGATTGGCGTTTAAAGATTTTGGAAAAAACATACAGGGTGCGTGAAAATGGTCATTAGTGACAAACTTTTTTTTTGATGCCAATCGATCCTGTTTCTGTTCAGGATCAAAAGCATGTATGAGACCAAAAAAAATTATCGCCGCAAATCATGAATTAAATTTCCCATACAAATTGTATGAAAAATATTTTTGGTCACATACGAGTTTTTGATCCTGAACAGCAGAGTTGGGCATTTCGTAATCAATTCCCGATTACAATATCACTTGATTTTTACTTTGTAATGTAGGTACTTATGGGTATCATATTACTTGTAATGTAATGTCGTGAAACGGAATATTACCATGACGTATGAAGGAGTCAGTAATAAATGTAATAATATAATCTATAGCATATAATACTTTGGAATCAACATGTCGATTCAATATTACTGGAATTGTTGATCATACTTCTAGATTACTTTTTTAATTAGTTATAATGTTAGGACGTGCGAATTTTGAATATTATTGTCTCAAATAAACAATTAAAATACGGCTTCAAAGGTTTCTACTGATTTGCATACATGGAATCCGAATGTAGGGTCCATTAGATTCAAGATGGCGGCACATTTTTTTTGGAATTTTCGTCATTATACTCATCATCATCATCATCATCATCATCAGCTTATGGTAGTCCACTGCTGGACGTAGGCCTCTCCTATTAACTATGCGTCTAGACGCATTAGGACATTATACTCGATTTCGACTAATTCACATACGTGGAATCCGAATTTAGGGTCCATTTTAAGATTCAAGATGGCGGCACAATTTTTTCTTTTTTTTGTCATTGTACTCGTTTTCGACTAATACACATACGTGGAACCCGAATATAGGGTCCACTTTAAGATCCAAGATGCTGGTAATTTTTTTGGAATTTTCGTCATTATACTCGATTTCGACTAATTCACATACGTGGAATCCGAATTTAGGGTCCATTTTAAGATCCAAGATGGCGGCACAAGTTTTTTATTTTTTTTTTTCATTTTTGTCATTGTACTCGTTTTTGACTAATTTACATACGTGAGACCCGAATTTAGGGTCCATTGTAAGATCCAAGATGGCGGCGTCTTTTTTTGCATGTTATTGAATTTTGTACCTACGCAATTTTCATCATTATACTCGTTTTCGACTAATACACATACGTGAAACCCGAATTTAGGGTCCATTTTAAGATCCAAGATGGCGGCACAAGTTTTTTCTTCATTTTTGTCATTGTACTC
>JALPQI010020843.1:0-20165 GCA_025490895.1 Thaumatotibia leucotreta | reverse complement strand
CCAATGGACCTATTCAGCAGTGAATTCTGATTTGAAAAAAGTAATAATTAGTAAGATCCGCCGCGTGATGACGGCAGTAAAGGTGCATTTTGACCAAACGAGCATTCGCTCATTCTATCCCCCACTCAACTAAATTCGTTCGTTACACAAAACGTGATTTGTCGGAATTGGTTGATTTCGTAGAGTGGGGGATAGAATGAGCGAATACTTGTTTGGTCTAAATGCACCTTTAGAATATATTTGTATACACCACCCCAACTCTTCCCTTGCGTGTCGTAAAAGTTGACTAAGAGATCGAAGTGTCACTGATGATGATGGGCAGCAGCGTCATCATTGTGGATAATTGGACATACCACTGCAATCGCCAATCCGCTTGTCCAGCGTGGTGTTCATCGGCATTTACCTCCTATTATGTCCATACGCATAGGCGTAGTAGGAGAGACCTTTGTTCAACAGTGGACTAATAAAGGCTGATGATGTGATGTGTGATTATTCAGATGGTTTAATAATTCGAATTGAGAACCTCCTTTTTCAAGTCGGTTAAAAAAGGAAAATGCGTGATTAGAAACATTAAGTGGAGGAAATGAGCGAAATCTATGTGAGGAGTATTTACTTTTTAAGGGCTGAAAAATTGACATTCGTTTTTGTAGAGACTAATACCTAGCTAATGAAATTTAAGAGTTTCATTTATATTTTAAAGACAAACGGGTCTTAATCGCGTAAACTTACGTTTAATTATATCCTGACATTTTGGCCTGCGACTCCGGGTGTAACGTCATGCTCGAAACGTCAGGATATAATTAAACGTAAGTTTACGCGAGTAAACCCGTTTGTCATTAAAATATGAGTGATAATCGTGAAAGTTTAAATCAATATATTGTTAATTTTTATTAATAAATAAAGATAATGGCTTGTATAGATAGCGGCAGGCTGCCTTTTTTTAAATATTTTCCATCTAGTTCTTATATCATCCCACTCATTTGTTAAAAGGTTTGAAAGAGCCCCGGTTAAGCCCGCTTTTATATCAGAATTTCTGTGAAATTGCATTAGATTTTTTGTACATGTATCTACCTAGATTACAAGGCATATTATAAGAGCTTTAGAAGAAAGACTTTTCTTTGCTCTTTAAACAGTCATAAGAACTGCTTTTACATTGCATTGAGTGCAAAGTAATTTCAAACATATTGCTAATACAATTACTTAAGTTCTCTTTTTATAGTTTTTTGACTTAGTGAGGTAAAACAAAGGTTGTTGAACTCTGCAGCAGTTTGTAATTTACTCTTGCATGCATCAGGCCTATGATAGTCCAATGCAGGACGTAGGCCTCTCCTATTAACTGTGCTGTACGCATTAGGAGGTAAATGTCCATAATCGCCACGCTGGGCAAGCGGATTGGCGATCGCAGTAATGTGTCTACTATGATGACGCTGCTGCTCATCATCAATCTTTTATCAAATAATGGTCAGTAACACTTCAATCCCTTAGTCGATTCTTACGACACCCGCAGGAGGAGTAGGGGTGGTGACAAATGTATTCTTACTGCCGTCACCACACGGCCACCGCAGGAGGAGTTGGGGTGGTGACAAATGTATTCTTACTGCCGTCACTGCACGGCCAAATTTAAGTACTCTTAGCGCTTTGAAATCCCCCTGAGGGCTAAGATGCAATTTTTTTATTAGGATACAAAAAAAAATCGCTTGTACAGCTAACCTAGCCAAGATGTGATTGTGCAATCGTATACGATAAACGATATATAATAAATGTATGAGAATGACAGATTCGTACGAATAGTCACGTGACCATTACCAACCATTATTATGTTCACGATATTTGAGGTACTTTCCCTTCATGTCCATAATCTTGGGGCACTCTGTATAGTTAAAACCCGTGTTATGGCACGTGTATAACGATAAAACGCTTAAACTGACTAGATGTAAACCAATTTAAATTGTGGGGTTTCATTTTGCTTATGTAAGTACCAGCGTAAATAACATCCATTACGTTATGGGGCGGATTTTTATTTTGTTGTAGTTTTTTCAAATTTGGATTTTTCCATATTTTTTCTACACAGAATCGCGAGCTCTTTCGATCCTCATTAACAGAAAAAAGTGTCCCAAGAATTCCATATTTTTTTTGTCTTCCACTGAGTTACGGTCGATGAAAGTGTACCTATGAAAAATAGTAACACAAAGGATTTTTTTTTGGGACACCTTTTTATTTCTATCAGGATCGAAAGGGCTCGTGATTCTGTAAAACAGTTCAAATGTGTAGCATTTTAAAAAACTACAACAAAATAAAAATCCGCCCTTTACCAGAAAACCCTTGTAAGTTGTAAAAGGCATTAAAAAACAATAACTGCCTTGCATAATCCTATGCCCACTCAACTCGCTCTGTGACCGAGCATTCTCTTTTCCTCTATTTTTATTATTACCCGGTTTTCAACCTCTGGGGCTAAGGCCTCAACCAGACAGTGCATAGTTTACAATTTACAATCCATAGCAATTTTCATACCCCTATTTATTTAGTAACTAATTAACAAACGTGTTAAATCCATAAAAAGTATTGTTTACGTATAAGAATTTTCTGATAAGTACATAAAACATCATTGATTTAGCTAGTCATACTATGTGCACGCAGTGCACACAGGTATGTGCACGGAACAAAATGTAGCTATATAAAAAAAACAATGGGATCTCTGGAAAAAATGTATCTATAGGTAAATACAGAGTAGATGTTTTCTCCGCCTTCTGAGTTGACTTACTTAATTTGAGTTTTTCTTTTCTTAATATGTCATACCTATGTTGAATAACTTCACAATAACCAGTGCTCCGACAAATCATCGCAGAAACAGATACTGACATAGGACAAGACTGGTTATAGAGTTGATACTTAAGATTATTATTATATAAAGCTGGTATTATTGTAATTTATTATTTATAATATTGTCCTTTTTAGTCGCAAATCTGTCACGAATTTATCAAAGTGGCATGCTTGAAATATTTTTGTAGTGACAATTTCAATTAATACAAATTATTTGCTTAATTGTGGATGTTTCTGAATATTTAAAATATGGTGCAAATGAATATAATTAATAAGTGGATTAAGGACATACCTTCACACATATATGGCGAATAAATGTCAATGAAATAATTAAATAATGTAGGTACATAATGCGACTCATTGATCTAGTTCTATTGCCGTCTTACCATTTTTTTTGCGATGACTTGTCCGAGCAATGACAATGACTTTACACGTATGTGTCTCTAAAAAAACAGGAGTTCATGAGCATTCTGTCTACAGACTTGCTCTGTGTGACATTGCCCTAACACTTGACGTGGAATCACTTGAGACTTTATTGTCCGTCTGCATCGCGGTCTTAAATGTCAGTGTTTTATTTGATTAAATGTTTTCACTGTAATTTCTTTTATTTATTAATACATTTGACTTTCTAACGTAAATTCAAAACACGCTACTGTGGGTTATTTAAGTACTATTAAATGCCGTTATTAATAAAACTTAGGTCATCAAGCCATTTTAAGCTTTAATTATTTATTTAGAAATAAGTAATTATTTGTTCTTGTTTGTTAGTTTGACATTAATTCTGCGTTTGATAGATATAAGAAAATATAAAACAATAACAATAGGCATTGTAAGTTTTTATGAATAAGGTTGTTTGTTAGTGGTCATTATCACTTTGCCTACCCCACCGGTGACTATTCTCGGAGCCCGGAGCTTGCTAGGTTCCTAAGTTTTGGGCTGAAAATAGCCAGAACAATCAGTTGTTTTATCAACGACGACGTAAACATTTAGAAAATGATGAAGTTTTTTTAAGTTTTGAAGCGGTAGTAGTTGGCTGAATCGAAGATAAAATGTTAAACGTTATTTTATAACAACGACATTTTTATTATCAAGTACCAATAAGAAATCACGTCATCAGCCTCTCTGAGTCTACTGCCACTGCTATGTTGTAGGCCACTTCTATTAACTATGCATATACACATTTAGGAGGCAAATGCCAATAATCGCCACGTTGGGCAAGCGCGTTGGCGATCGCAGTAGTGTGTCTACTATGATGATCCTGCTGCCCATCATCAATCTTCTGTAAAGGACACTCCAATCCCTTAGTCGACTCTTACGACACCCACTTAGCACTTAGTTGTCATGGAAGTCAAGAGCATAGTTTATCTTATGTAAGTAATACATATGGCACTAGATCGGTAGCTGCGGGCAAGTATCTACAATGATTCCGGTTCGCTGCAACCAAATGTCATAATACCATGTTCTTAGAATGTCGCAATGTTAAAACAGATTAGTAGTAAAATGTCTAAAATCCATAATGACCATAATGACCTTGGCATATTACAGCTAATATCCGAAATGTGTTAGGTTCATAACACAGACAACATAACCTCAAGACGTAGCATAGCCGGGCGACCCCCTCTGTCACGCATACGGTGAATTCACTCCTTAATAGAGCCACGCCTCCATTACTAACTTCAGTCTGCGGCCGGCGTTCATGAGATAATTACGAAAGTTTTAACGTGATTTACGTCATGCAAAATGCATTACTGGTGCGTGAAATTGTGTGGCAAGAATAGAAAAACATCTAGTGTGCAAAAAGATGGTATTTCGTTTTACAAGTGAGCAATTTTTTATAAATTTCAATTAAAAATAAAAATAGTTTAAGCATAAAATCTAGTGCACTCGTTGATGTCTTTTTACAAAGTCTCTTTCTAATACTTTGCACGAAGTATAACTCCCTCCTTGTCTAGCGTAACGAGCAGGTAGGCCGTCTGAACTAGGGATGGCCGTAGAGTATGTTTGTTTACTATCGATAAGGTAACTAAAGATAAATTAAAATCTTTATTCTCAATCGTACCAAGCAACAGACTCTGCGATGGAGTCTCCGTATCCGAACTAGTGATGTCTATACCTGCAGTCTGTTTACTATCGATAAGATATTACGATTATTTTCAATTATCCTCAAATAAATTCTGGTTTAGTGTAAAGTGTAGAAGTATAATTTCCAAAAATACTATTATGTTAAATAATATTGTGTATTTTCTCTAAATGCCCAAACATGAAAGAAATGTGGATGAATGCTACAAAACGGTCACATGATTGGTTTCCTGCTCCTAGCAGTGTGATATGTTCTCGACACTTTAAACCGGAATATTTCAAATTAATAAAAACGAATAATAGATGAATTTTATATACAACGTGTATTTTAATGGTAGTTTTTTGGTAACTTTGTAACTACGAGCTAATGATTGTACAAATAAAAGTATATTTTATAAAATTGTTTTATTTATTATCTCAGAAAAGATATATTGTGATATTAATATTTGACCGCAACTTTGCGTGAATGATGATGATAAAATAACTATCCTATGTCCTTTCCCGGGTCTTAAACTATCTCCATTCCAAATTTCATCTAAACCGGTTTAAATGTGTAGATGACGACACAGCAGACAAACAGTACAAATATTTTTTTTATGTAAAATGCATTTTATTTGTCACACCAAAAGTTGCGGGTAGAAGCTAGTATCATAATATATCTTCATCTGCGGGGATGATGATGATAATGATGATGATGAATGAAATATCTTATGTCCTTTCCAGGGTTTTAAATAATCTCCATTCAAAATTTCATCTAAATTGGTTCAGCGATTTAAGCGTGTAAACTGACAGACATACTTACACATTTATGGTATGCATTAGTATGGATATGGATTTAAGGTTTTGTCGGTAAGTCACTGACAAATATCGAATTGTGAAAGCAATAGACATTGTAACCATCGATACTTTTATCGACATTCGGAAATCACTAGCGACCGGCGGACATTTTTGTTTTACACCTCATTGACCTTGAAACGACAAATCACAACACAGTTAGCTCATGTTACGCCGCCCGCACCTCAGCATTTTTGGCAGCATCGGTTTAAATGAAATAATTGTCTAAAGCTACGTCTTTAGGTTATGTTGTCTGTGGTTCATAATAACCGAAAAAACAAAACGACAGTTTCTCAGAATACCTAAATTGTTATTTACAGTAAGTATTATATTCCTTAAACTGTGTTTTATTATGAAAAACTAAATTTAAGTAACTATTTATGAAAAACTAAATTTAATACAGTTGGATACTGTATTTTAGGCAATTTGAGACAGTGAAGTTTTTGATTTAATTAAGTTAATTTGGCTTTTGGACATTTTGGGAATACGGCAATTTGAGAGTTTTAAGTCATTTCAAGTTTTAGACATTATGAGACTAATTTGTTTTGGGATTTCGACGTTTTAGGAATATGGTATTATGATATTTGGTTGTAGCGAACCGGAATCCCTACAATATAAGTTTATTCTTTGCTATAAGCGAAGAGACTGATCCCACAGTCAAACTGTGTAAACCGTTTTGTAGGACAAATGTTACAATTATAAGTGTACCTTTTGATATAATAAATAAATAATAATAAATTTGAGGTGGTGGCAAATATATTCTTACTGCTTTTTGGTTTATTTCTTACGTATATAACCAAAAAATTTACAAGCGTACCTATGCGTAAGCGACTTGAACTAACAATGCGACACGTAACTGGCAGTTCAATTTGCGAGCCCGGAGTAAAAACACATTGGTAGGCTCAAGAGAGTTTTCCGAATGAAAAACGCTATTGGTGGGTATCATCAATATTGAGTGGATAGGTGTAAACTAATGCATTTTAGCCTTACTACCGCAAAATATTAAAAATCACCTGTATACCTAAATGGTAAGGTCTCTTAGGGCTAATTTTTCAATCCTCAAAATAGGAATTACCCTCCTTATCAATAAAGGTCAGCAGTCAAAGAAGGATAGAGCTAACATTTATTTGACATACTATTAACTGGGGATTGAAAAATAAGTAATTAATGGAATTAAAATTAGAACTTTACGGCTATTTGATTAAATTTAATTGTGACGGAGATCTGCTCCTAAGCATACGGCTTGAATGAAACTTTGAATAGGAGAGAACCAAGCTAATACCTAATAAAGCATTGTGAAAGTTAGCTGTCGTTGTTTTGGTGCAGAGAAAATGGTTGCCTTACCTCTCAGTTGTAAAAAAAGGTCTGATAAAATCTATGTTTCTAATCTATTGACATTATACTGACTACTAAAATAATAATATGATGGTAAATACGCAGGCGATAAAACGAATAAATCTTCGTCAAATAATGAGCAAACGTTTGAACGAAGGAAGTTGGAAAGCTATTCTATAAACAAATTTAACTTCCTTATGTAATCAAACGGGAAATTGGCCCAATCTTAGAATGATTACTTTTAATGATGGGTTTTATCGTTTATCGTGCTACGCATAATTTCGAACCTGCGTACCTACTTGTCAAAATGTGACGGCCCGTATATCGGCCGATAAATTATTCCATATAGGGTGGTTATATAAAAGAGTTGAAAATTGACTACAGTGCTCGGCCGCTTTTAAGTCAATCCTGACACCTGTCATGTAAAAATTAACATTATTGACGTAGGTATAATGAATTGAGCTGCACTCTACTTTTGCATGTTTTACTTACGAGTATACGAGGGGTGCCTGTCGTGTCGCATAACGTCGATTGTCCTAAAATTTTTTGGCCGAGAATGTTTGGCATAATGTTACATGGTATACTACTTGTTTAGCCTACTTAATTTTGCGCATACACGTTTAAAATACCTACACCATATTTATCCTAATATTGATTACTCGAACGTCAAATGACCTAAAGCATAATAATCCTAATGTTCATTGTAATAAATATCGTTTTCCCTACTACCTACTCGAACTGTCAATTTTCACTGCGTCTACTTTTATCATGTCCGAAATTTCATTCAAAAAGGAATTTTAATAACAACATGCAAAAATTTTAATAACAGGGTGAATGGTTAAATAAATGTTCATGTAATAAACCAGGGTAAAAACGACGTGGATTGGTTAGGTTTCGAGGCTAGGGCGGAGTGAATGGCGTACTCTATAAATACTTAAGTTTTTTTAATCAATTGTTTACACATCCTCATACTTACAAAACCAAAAAAAGGGGGAAGGGGGGGCGAAGCCCCCCGCATTAAAAACGAAATAATCTAAACCTCCCCTACCTTAACCTGGATAGGTTCGTTAGGTACCTTTTATCCCTAAGAGCGGAAATAGAAGCCCCGCGCAGCGGGGCTTCGTCGACCGGTTCCCAGGTCAAAATTGCTCACTAAAATTTCAGAATGTGCAAATTATTTAAGAATAGTTAAGTTTAAGGAATAAAAAAACATTTTTAAAGTTTGCTAAAGGTAGTCACTTTTAGTACATTACATAGTAGGAACATCACCATTGTGCATAATAATTATTCGATACATATACATTAGACACGAAAATCATTAGGACAAACAATATTTAGGAACAACCAAGTTAGGATTAACAATTTCGGCATAACAAAAATATGCGCAACAATGTTTATGCCATTCATTTTTCTGCGTAAAGTTGTTATGCGACAAATTTTTCGAAATAAAAATATTATGCCACCCGATATAGACCCATAGAATACATAGAATAGAATCGTTTATTGCAAATCACATATCACATTACAAGCATGGCTGGAATGAAACATAAAGTTATACATGTGATACCTTGTAAGGGCAGATGAATATAAGAGGCCAACAAGTAGGCAATTACAGTTATTATGCACATATCATTAAATTAAAAGTACACATACATTTACACATAATTATTGCAAAGGTAATGTTAGGATTTTTAACAGTGAACGAGTACTGCCTAACTTACTTATGACTCGTATACGTCATTGTCATATGTTTCATTCCAGCCATGCTTGTAATGTGATATGTGATTTGCAATAAACGATTCTATTCTATGTATTCTATTCTAGTTCAAAGTTTGATTGTGATCTGTGGAGATATCAAAATTCATCATCTCTTGGACACTGAGATTAGAAAAATGACCAGGGTTCGGATATCTCGTAGCACAGTAAGAGAACCACGGAGTCGATCTTAACACAAAAGTCAATTCATACTCATGACTTCTATGTTAAAATCGACTCCATGGTTCTCTAACGTCTTACCGTGCTACGAGATATCCGAACGCTGGTAATGACTAGACCCCGGATTGTTGTGGCAGTGACGTCACAATAGGGTAATTTGGGGAGTAAATGGAATGGTAGAAAAAAAATATGCGTAAATTATAAGATAAGATAAAAATGTATATTAATTTCACCAGAGAAAAACATAATTTAATTTATTATACGTAATCGAATAAATTTGAATAAAAACACAATAAAAAAATCCAGTGAATTGATTTTTTTTAATATTAATATTACTAGTTTACGACGAAAAACTAACCGGTCGGATAATAATTTCGTTCCACTGTTCCATTCAGAAAATGGAACATACATAAATATTAGAATTAACTTTATATGCATAATCAATGCACGCAAACTATACTGACCTATATAATGTTTGACCTTAGATATAAACTGTTTGCTTTATTTGCAACCGCACGTCACATTCATTTACACAACATGTCATTTCTTATATTATCTTATCTTATAATTTATGTATCATTTTGTTCTACCGTTTCATTTACTCCCCAAATCACCCTATTGTGACGTCACTGCCACAACAATCCGGGGTCTAGTAATGACGCTCAAAATATTTGGCTACCACAATCACCACTGACAAAGCTACCGAGGCTATGAAACCCTTTGGTTTATTTTTACATAAAAAAAAACATGTTGATGCTTCTTGTTACCACACGCCCTAATTTCCTTCAAAGGAAAGCTTCCGTTAAGAAACCAAGGTGAACCTTTTGCGGTCTCATTTTGAAAAGAAGGGTCCGTAATACCTGTTTTCTGAAAGGCATTTCCATGTTAAAGCTATTAACATATGTAATTATGTTATTCAAATCCACAGACATGAGGAAATTAGGTCGAGCTGCTTGCGTAATGTAATAGGGACTTAGAGATCTTGCCATCCTGTGACTAAATTGGGAACTAATATTTGCCTTTATATTGACCCTCCATGTATGTATGTATGTATGTAAATTCTTTATTGTACACAAAACACAGGTAAAAATACACATAACACAATTTAGATAGGTACAAAGGCGAACTTATCCCTGTAAGGGATTTCTTCCAGTTAACCTTTGAGCAAATGAGTCAGCCACAGGAACTAAAAGATAGACAAACGAACACGTGTACATTGGTGAAAGTAATTGAATAAAACCAATGTAAAATAAAAATAAATAAATAAAAATGATTTATTTATAATGTATACCTATAAAAAATCCTTACTCCCTACATATATATAATACATATATACCTAGTAAAATATAGAATACATATAAGTACATATACTACGAATCTATAAATAAATAACCAATTCACAAGGGGTCGGAGAGCCACAACTTTTTGAGATTATTCTTGAGTGACGCTACAGACTGGGACTGTCTGAGAGACAGTAGCAGCCCATTCCACAATTTAATAGAACGCACCAAAAAAGATTTAGAGTAAGTACGCGACTTATTACACGGAAAAGCAAGAGTGAGATTAGCACTCGAGCGCAAGCGGTGACCACTAACGTCAGCCAGGTAAACGAATTTTTCAGAAAGGTAAGGAGGCGAAGAAGGATTAAAAAGTACGTTAAAAAGCAAGGACAGGATATGTACGTCTCTGCGACGACGGATCGGAAGCCAGCCGAGCTGAGAACGATATTCAGAAATATGATCGTATTTTCGCAATCCAAATATATATCGGATGCACACATTTTGCAGACGCTCAAGCTTATCCAGCAGCTCCTCCCTCAGATCCAGGAAAGCAATATCTTTATAATCCAGAAGAGGAAGCAAGAGAGATTGGGCAAGGGTTAATTTCGTTTGCTGTGGAAGAAAATTTTGTAGACGCCTTAAGGAATGAAGAGACGCAAACACTTTACGACTAATCTCCGCCACGTGGGGTGTCCAGGAAAGCGTCTGGTCCATGATAATACCCAAATTACGCACTGACGAAGATAACGGGATAGGCGTCTCACCAAAGTAAATATCTGGAACCACTACCTCTGAGAGTTTGCTTATAAAGTAAGGGCTACCAATAACAATTGCTTGCGATTTCTTCGCGTTGACTTTCAAACCATAATTGCGAGCCCAACAACGAATCATTTCTAAGTCCCTGTTAATGTTATTAACTAAGCTCGACAACTCCTCAATATTAGCCGCTGAATAGATCTGCAGGTCATCCGCATATAAGTGGTAGGACGAACTAAGGGACCTGGTGATGCCATTAATAAAAATTGAGAAAAGGAGCGGTGAAAGTACCCCACCTTGGGGAACGCCAGCAGAGAGCTCGCACCAGTCAGACAACTTGTCGTCAACTCTAACGCGCTGGCGTCTACCAAACAGGTAATTGCGGAACCAAGAAAGAGTAGTTTCAGAGAAATTAAGGGTGCGGAGTAAACCAAGAAGTATGTCAAAATTAACCGTGTTAAAGGCGCTACTAAAATCCAGGAGAACTAGGATAGTGAGCTTCTTATGCTCAATGTTAAGACGAATGTCATCGGTGACTTTAACCAAGGCGGTAACTGTGCTATGCCCGGGGCGGAAACCAGACTGGAAAGGGTCCATGTCCATAAGAAAGTAATCTCTTTTGTGCTCTTTTGAGAATGTTTGGCATAATGTTACATGGTATACTACTTGTTTAGCCTACTTAATTTTGCGCATACACGTTTAAAATACCTACACCATATTTATCCTAATATTGATTACTCGAACGTCAAATGACCTAAAGCATAATAATCCTAATGTTCATTGTAATAAATATCGTTTTCCCTACTACCTACTCGAACTGTCAATTTTCACTGCGTCTACTTTTATCATGTCCGAAATTTCATTCAAAAAGGAATTTTAATAACAACATGCAAAAATTTTAATAACAGGGTGAATGGTTAAAAAAATGTTCATGTAATAAACCAGGGTAAAAACGACGTGGATTGGTTAGGTTTCGAGGCTAGGGCGGAGTGAATGGCGTACTCTATAAATACTTAAGTTTTTTTAATCAATTGTTTACACATCCTCATACTTACAAAACCAAAAAAAGGGGGAAGGGGGGGCGAAGCCCCCCGCATTAAAAACGAAATAATCTAAACCTCCCCTACCTTAACCTGGATAGGTTCGTTAGGTACCTTTTATCCCTAAGAGCGGAAATAGAAGCCCCGCGCAGCGGGGCTTCGTCGACCGGTTCCCAGGTCAAAATTGCTCACTAAAATTTCAGAATGTGCAAATTATTTAAGAATAGTTAAGTTTAAGGAATAAAAAAACATTTTTAAAGTTTGCTAAAGGTAGTCACTTTTAGTACATTACATAGTAGGAACATCACCATTGTGCATAATAATTATTCGATACATATACATTAGACACGAAAATCATTAGGACAAACAATATTTAGGAACAACCAAGTTAGGATTAACAATTTCGGCATAACAAAAATATGCGCAACAATGTTTATGCCATTCATTTTTCTGCGTAAAGTTGTTATGCGACAAATTTTTCGAAATAAAAATATTATGCCACCCGATATAGACCCATAGAATACATAGAATAGAATCGTTTATTGCAAATCACATATCACATTACAAGCATGGCTGGAATGAAACATAAAGTTATACATGTGATACCTTGTAAGGGCAGATGAATATAAGAGGCCAACAAGTAGGCAATTACAGTTATTATGCACATATCATTAAATTAAAAGTACACATACATTTACACATAATTATTGCAAAGGTAATGTTAGGATTTTTAACAGTGAACGAGTACTGCCTAACTTACTTATGACTCGTATACGTCATTGTCATATGTTTCATTCCAGCCATGCTTGTAATGTGATATGTGATTTGCAATAAACGATTCTATTCTATGTATTCTATTCTAGTTCAAAGTTTGATTGTGATCTGTGGAGATATCAAAATTCATCATCTCTTGGACACTGAGATTAGAAAAATGACCAGGGTTCGGATATCTCGTAGCACAGTAAGAGAACCACGGAGTCGATCTTAACACAAAAGTCAATTCATACTCATGACTTCTATGTTAAAATCGACTCCATGGTTCTCTAACGTCTTACCGTGCTACGAGATATCCGAACGCTGGTAATGACTAGACCCCGGATTGTTGTGGCAGTGACGTCACAATAGGGTAATTTGGGGAGTAAATGGAATGGTAGAAAAAAAATATGCGTAAATTATAAGATAAGATAAAAATGTATATTAATTTCACCAGAGAAAAACATAATTTAATTTATTATACGTAATCGAATAAATTTGAATAAAAACACAATAAAAAAATCCAGTGAATTGATTTTTTTTAATATTAATATTACTAGTTTACGACGAAAAACTAACCGGTCGGATAATAATTTCGTTCCACTGTTCCATTCAGAAAATGGAACATACATAAATATTAGAATTAACTTTATATGCATAATCAATGCACGCAAACTATACTGACCTATATAATGTTTGACCTTAGATATAAACTGTTTGCTTTATTTGCAACCGCACGTCACATTCATTTACACAACATGTCATTTCTTATATTATCTTATCTTATAATTTATGTATCATTTTGTTCTACCGTTTCATTTACTCCCCAAATCACCCTATTGTGACGTCACTGCCACAACAATCCGGGGTCTAGTAATGACGCTCAAAATATTTGGCTACCACAATCACCACTGACAAAGCTACCGAGGCTATGAAACCCTTTGGTTTATTTTTACATAAAAAAAAACATGTTGATGCTTCTTGTTACCACACGCCCTAATTTCCTTCAAAGGAAAGCTTCCGTTAAGAAACCAAGGTGAACCTTTTGCGGTCTCATTTTGAAAAGAAGGGTCCGTAATACCTGTTTTCTGAAAGGCATTTCCATGTTAAAGCTATTAACATATGTAATTATGTTATTCAAATCCACAGACATGAGGAAATTAGGTCGAGCTGCTTGCGTAATGTAATAGGGACTTAGAGATCTTGCCATCCTGTGACTAAATTGGGAACTAATATTTGCCTTTATATTGACCCTCCATGTATGTATGTATGTATGTAAATTCTTTATTGTACACAAAACACAGGTAAAAATACACATAACACAATTTAGATAGGTACAAAGGCGAACTTATCCCTGTAAGGGATTTCTTCCAGTTAACCTTTGAGCAAATGAGTCAGCCACAGGAACTAAAAGATAGACAAACGAACACGTGTACATTGGTGAAAGTAATTGAATAAAACCAATGTAAAATAAAAATAAATAAATAAAAATGATTTATTTATAATGTATACCTATAAAAAATCCTTACTCCCTACATATATATAATACATATATACCTAGTAAAATATAGAATACATATAAGTACATATACTACGAATCTATAAATAAATAACCAATTCACAAGGGGTCGGAGAGCCACAACTTTTTGAGATTATTCTTGAGTGACGCTACAGACTGGGACTGTCTGAGAGACAGTAGCAGCCCATTCCACAATTTAATAGAACGCACCAAAAAAGATTTAGAGTAAGTACGCGACTTATTACACGGAAAAGCAAGAGTGAGATTAGCACTCGAGCGCAAGCGGTGACCACTAACGTCAGCCAGGTAAACGAATTTTTCAGAAAGGTAAGGAGGCGAAGAAGGATTAAAAAGTACGTTAAAAAGCAAGGACAGGATATGTACGTCTCTGCGACGACGGATCGGAAGCCAGCCGAGCTGAGAACGATATTCAGAAATATGATCGTATTTTCGCAATCCAAATATATATCGGATGCACACATTTTGCAGACGCTCAAGCTTATCCAGCAGCTCCTCCCTCAGATCCAGGAAAGCAATATCTTTATAATCCAGAAGAGGAAGCAAGAGAGATTGGGCAAGGGTTAATTTCGTTTGCTGTGGAAGAAAATTTTGTAGACGCCTTAAGGAATGAAGAGACGCAAACACTTTACGACTAATCTCCGCCACGTGGGGTGTCCAGGAAAGCGTCTGGTCCATGATAATACCCAAATTACGCACTGACGAAGATAACGGGATAGGCGTCTCACCAAAGTAAATATCTGGAACCACTACCTCTGAGAGTTTGCTTATAAAGTAAGGGCTACCAATAACAATTGCTTGCGATTTCTTCGCGTTGACTTTCAAACCATAATTGCGAGCCCAACAACGAATCATTTCTAAGTCCCTGTTAATGTTATTAACTAAGCTCGACAACTCCTCAATATTAGCCGCTGAATAGATCTGCAGGTCATCCGCATATAAGTGGTAGGACGAACTAAGGGACCTGGTGATGCCATTAATAAAAATTGAGAAAAGGAGCGGTGAAAGTACCCCACCTTGGGGAACGCCAGCAGAGAGCTCGCACCAGTCAGACAACTTGTCGTCAACTCTAACGCGCTGGCGTCTACCAAACAGGTAATTGCGGAACCAAGAAAGAGTAGTTTCAGAGAAATTAAGGGTGCGGAGTAAACCAAGAAGTATGTCAAAATTAACCGTGTTAAAGGCGCTACTAAAATCCAGGAGAACTAGGATAGTGAGCTTCTTATGCTCAATGTTAAGACGAATGTCATCGGTGACTTTAACCAAGGCGGTAACTGTGCTATGCCCGGGGCGGAAACCAGACTGGAAAGGGTCCATGTCCATAAGAAAGTAATCTCTTTTGTGCATAGGCTGCGTAGTCTAATTTTGTAAACTGACAACTTATTATCTTAGGGCTACGGAGGGCCCCTTGATAAATTACTTTTCGATGTGTACAAATATCAATCAATCCGCGTAATGTTTAAGGATTCAATTGGTAGCGTGCAACCGCGTTAGGTTAAAAGTGATACCACAAAGTAAATTAAATAAGACATAAAACTGTAAACCAGTAAGTACTTAGTCAGTTTTGGTGCACTCATGTAACGAGTGTAAAGATTAAAAAATACATCCCATAATGCAATTCTCGCCAGGAAACGTGAAATGCGATAAACAATTTCCAGCAGAATTGTAAAACTCTTTGGAAGCTCTGTAGTGTGCTCCACGAGACCTTCCTGGAATATTGTTTTTCATTAAATAGGTAAGTACATTAATAAAGTTTAACGTGACTATATTTTTGTTGCAATATTTTTTTATACTTTTTAACCCACTATTTGCATACATCTCAGGGTAAACATTTATGGAACAATTCTTTTCAGAGATTATGCAAGTGAATCTTAAAATGTTCGTTTTTCGACGCAAAATTAAAACGTGTATAAAATGTGCAAATCGGAGGACATTTCCTTTGGAGCATTGAATCAAGATAAAATGTGTAGGTATCTTAACATAAAGGGCTGTGCTTAGCAGTGGATAACGATAGATCAATCTTGACGAAGATTAATGTATTATCAATAATAAAGTATACAGTTTTCTTAAAAGTAACGTATACCTTCCGAAGTTTCAGCCTATGTAGCCAACGAGGTTGAACAAATATAAAATTGTGTCACGGGGAAATGAGAAACTCATCCTAAATGCGAGGTTCACACCACGCGAAGGCTTGCAAATGGCTCAACAACCACAAAAGAGCTTCTTTGATTTCGCGTAGAAAATTTACGGCACATTTTCTCTCAGTTTTTTCAAGTAAGGGTTAACCTTAATCTGTATTGAAAGAAAATTTTAAAAGTGTTCTGGGTTAAATAAGAACGGATTATGTAGGAAGGAAATTGAAAATAGTTGGAATTGTACGAGTTTTCATTTATTTTCCAATTTTATTATTTTGTAATCGATGGAATATACCTAGTCCTAAACAATCAAAGCTTTATTTGCGGTGATGCCTTCAATCTATCTTTGTATGTTCATTACCTGTCATGAAATATCTGCGGAATGTTTCATTGTCTGACATTATGGCTTACCTGAAAAAAAAAAACAAAATAAAGGTTTATCGATTTTGTAATCATATTAGAAAAAATAAAATCACTTTTTATATTTATAAGCATCGGTACCTTATTAAATTAACCGACAGACTGACAAGTCTCACTATTATCTGGATCTTTTAACAAATCCCATTGGAAAAATAATAACTTTTACTAAAATACCTACGCACTCGGTATTCATTGGAATAAAATTCGCAAACATGGCAGTTTTAGAGCAAAAAAGTGTATTATGGGTCGGTCCATCACTTGCTTTGTTGTTATTCTGCATGTCATGTCACCCAGGGAACAACAATTGAATAGTTTGCTGGAAAAAAGTACCCTGTAAGTTCTAATATCATAAATAGCGGGGTCTTGGAAGAACCACGTAACTGCCAAAATTTTTTGCCAATTTGAACAGGGATTTTAAGAGTGACCCAGGAGAATGTAAACATGACGAGTGACATAAAAAAGTGCATCTCATGCATTGTATTCGTCTGTTTGAAATTTTAAAATTGCCGCTTTTTAATTATCGTTGGCACAAAAAATGCATGGCAATTTATCGATAAAATTGATTGTAGTTTGGGCCCTTAAAAGCTCCGACACCGCTGACCCAACACCCTGTAGAGGTTAGAAAGTTGTTTACTAAATAAGACAACTAAAACTGAATAGGCTATAGAAACCAATAGATCACTTCGGCCTGGACCCGGTAAGATGATAACTTATTTTTATGTTAAACGAGATTATGCTCATGACATGACTTTGTTTACGTGGAATCAACTATTCAAGTCGTTCCTCGTAAATGGTTAACTATTTTTTTTTTCGGTTAAAGTACCAAGGCAAGTTCAGTTTGATGGAATGAAAACTGTCCGAATAGGTAAATCAATATCTGGCCGTGTGGTGACAGCAGCAAGAATACTTTGGTCACCACCCCAACTCCCGCGGGTGTCGTAAGAGCCGTCTAAGGGATTGAAGTGTCACTGACCATTCTTTGATATAAGATTAATGATGGGTAGCAGCATCATCATAGTGGTCACATTACTGCGATCGCCAATCCGCTTACCTCCTAATGCGTCTATATGCATAGTTAATAAAATAAATAAATAAATATCTTAGGACATCTTACACAAATCGACCTAGTCCCACGGTAAGCTCAATTAAGGATTGTGATGTGGGTACCAAGCGACGATATATATAATAGATACATACATATAGATACTTAAATACAAAGACAGCCATGACCAAGGAACAAATATTTGTGATAAATAAATACACAAATAATGCCCTCGCCGGGATTCGAACCCGGAACCTCCAGCTTCGTAGGCAGGGTCACTACCAACTAGGCTAAGAAGGCTGACAAAGTTAATATGACAGGTCTAGAGGTCTATGTCTTGTAGTGGACTGGGATAGGCTGATGATATATCATTTACTTCAATAGATTTACCAGGAATACATAACAGAAATCCAAACAGATAAACAGACACATCTGTTTATAATAATTTTAAATTTCCTCACTAGCATTAAATATGTGATCTAGGGTCACGTCACAAACGGGATTACGCTCACTCGATCTCACTCGGATCTGGCCCCGCAATCAAAGCGAAAACACGAACTTATCTCGTTAAGATAGCCTGCGGCTTATTAGATCCTATTACCACCTCACCAGTTCCTAATGAAAACGGACATGATTTCCTGATCTTTTCGCTCGCAATATATTATTATTAAATCAACAATCTGTAACCTATAAAAAACATACAGGTTACTTCACAAATAAACACCATTTCAATTACTAGCCCACCTAAGGAAGACCAAAAGTTGCCTATCGGGAGAAATAACTCGTGTATAAGCGAATTTTGGCATAGTTGTAGGGAATGGTGTTTTAAACCACGTACTAAAAGTACTGGTGGATAGGGGTGGAGCTAACGGGGGGAGGGGGGTGTAAAGGTCCTTATTTTTAATTTTTCGTAAATAACTCGTAAACCGTGGCTTGTAGCAAAATACGTTCTAGTACATAAGTAATCAACATAAAATTCTCTACAAAAAAGATATACGCATGTTTCCTCTGGGATCAAAGTGTCATGAGATAAGAAAGCAAGAAGATGGACACTAAAGAAATAAACACATTTGTTTAAGTAGGTATGGCACATACAGAATGCTCGCGAGCATTCCAAAAGATTTTAATGCTCGATTCCTGACCATATTTAGAGTCTTTAATGTGATACAAAATTTTCTGGATTCGGCTTGGTTTCAGAGATAATCAACCTTTTTTTCGAAATAAGTTTTTCGACGTAACTCGTCATAAAACTTCTTTTTAATTACAATTCTACCACAACGTGTTTTAATATTACCACACCTTTTGCCTGGCAATCAAAAAAATGGGAATAAAATTGACGAAAACCAGTCCCCTAAAAAAAATATTAAAATAAATAATTTTAACAAATTGTTGTTGTGATAAAAAGTACTGGAAATGTTAAAAAGTATGCAAAAAGTCTAAAAAAAAAGAGAAAAAAAAATTTTTTTTTGGTGGTATTTGACATGAGGTCTCATAATCATTTTTGTTTATTTTGATATCTAGAATGCATACTTAAAATCTTTTGGAATGCTCGCGCCCGGGCGCGCCCTGTATACTTATTTGTATAAATAAAATTCCTAATTATCTTCTAAACCTAAAATATTCTCATAATCATCGTCAAAAGATTTTAACTATGCATTCTAGACATCAAAACAAACAAAATTATTATGTGACCTAATGTCAAATACCACAAAAAAAAAAATTTTTTTCTCTTTTTTTTAGACTTCTTGCATACTTTTAACATTTCCAGTACTTTTTATCATAACAACAATTTGTTTAAAATTATTTATTTTAATATTTTTTTTTAGGGACAGGTTATTGCGTCAAGTTTATTTCCATTTTTTTATTGCCAGGCAAAAAGTGTGGTAATATTAAAACACATTGTGGTAGCATTGTAATCAAAAATAATTTTTATGACGACTTACGTCGAAAAACTTATTTCGAAAAAAAAAGGTTGATTATCTCTGAAACCAAGCCGAATCCATGAAATTTTATATAACATTAAAGACTCTAAATATGGTCAGGAATTGAGCATTAAAATCTTTTGGAATTGTCGCGAGCATTCTGTATGTGCCATACCTACTTAAACAACTGTGTTTATTTCTTTAGTGTCCGTCTTCTTGCTTTCTTATCTCATGACACATTGATCCCAGAGGAAACATACTTAGATCTTTTTTGTAG
>JALPQI010020842.1:0-13052 GCA_025490895.1 Thaumatotibia leucotreta | reverse complement strand
AGAACATTTTTCCATTGAGCGCTTGGATAGTAGTTCTATAGTTAAAAGGGCGTAAGTATTATAAAATTATGTGTAATTACGACATTTTGGCTGTAGTAAAAATGCTTGTGAATACACAAGGGTATCTCGTCTGTTAATTTGTTTACATTTCGCATATTCCCTTGAATGATGTAATAAATATGGTAACAGCGGAACTTTTCGCAGTTGTAATGTTAGTTTACTGTTGTTTTGAGTTCATTTATTTTCAAATCGGTACCTGATGTAGAATCAGGACAACGTGGTTTTAATTTTAACTACACATTATAAATCACCGTTGGCCGTGTGGTGACGGCAGATAGAATACATTTGTCACCACCCCCAACTCCTCCTGCGGGTGTCGTAAGAATCGACTAAGGGATTGAAGTGTCACTGACCATATTTTGATTAAAGATTGATGATGGGCAGCAGCGTCATCATAGTGGACACATTACTGCGATCGCCAATCCGCTTGCCCCAGCGTGGCGATTATGGGCATTTACCTCCTAATGCGTCTATACGCATAGTTAATAGGAGAAGCCTACGTCCAGCAGTGGACTATCATAGGCTGATGATGATGATGATGATGATTATAAATCACGGATCAGGAATGCGGAGATCCGTAAGGGAACGATGGTCACCCGACATAGCATATCAGGTAATCAAGCTGAAGTGACAATGGGCAGGACACATATCTTGAACCGATGGCCAATGGGGCAAGAAGGTACTCGAGTGGAGAACACGTACCCGCAAGGTGGTCAGACGGCCTGGTTAGAGTTACGGGGACTCGGTGGATGCAAGTCGCATCCATCCGGCCAAAATGGAAGTCTATTGAGGAGGCCTATGTCCATCAGTGGACGTCCTATGGCTGAAAAGATGATAATGACTCATTTTAAAACAAAATTTTATTAATAGGTAATAAATATACATTATCTATTCTATACAAAAATTAAAAATATACCTAACGATGATAATCGTTAGATATATTTTTAATAGGGTATATAAATACACGATGATTTTTAATCGGTAATCAGGTACAGTCACGTCTAATAATATGTATACATTTCGGAACGTATGTCAAAGGCATAAGAATAAAAATTGTATACATATTATTAGAGCCGATCGTACCATTTTTTCTGCAAGTTTGGCAAGTTTTCTCAACATGGGTGCCCGGCCACGTAATATACTCGTATGACTACTAAAAGTACCTTACATAAAATTAAGAAACTGTTGAATCCATTAAATAAATGCTTTGATTAGAATTTCAGATAGTACCTATCGCAGTATCAGTAAGAGTGTCAGGTTTTATTAAATGTGATAAAATTTAAGTAAGTAAAATTGTCCACGAGCAATTGAACCCATATTCTGTAAAAGAAAGTTTCAAGATGAAGGTTTTATTTATTTCTATACAGGATGATTTTTGTTCATTAACCAAATAAAGGGCTAATTCAGAAGATATATTAATGATTTTTTACTATGGGACCAATTTCCGATTCGAGAAAAAAAAATCATATGTTCCATACATTTCCGCCTACTAACATCTCAGGGTTTGTATGGAATATCAGATTTTTTTCTCGAATCGAAAGTTGGTCCCATATAGTATTTTCGAATACCGATAGCCGGTGTAATTACTAGCATAGATAGAGGCAAATCATTTAAGCCTCAGAGTAGGCAGCGCATACGCGATTTTCTGATTGCTATGTCCATCCTCATTTTCTACTTTGCATCAGGTGGGCTGAGAGCTCAGTTGTCTACCTTTGTCACAAAAAATAAATTAATATTAAGAGATACTCCTCCTGCGGGTGTCGTAAGAGTCGACTAAGGGATTAGAAGTATCACTGACCATTATTTGATAAAAGATTGATGATGGGCAGCAGCGTCATCATAGTGGACACATTACTGCGATAGCCAATCCGCTTGCCCAGCGTGGCGATTATGGGTCTTTACCTCCTAAGGCTTCTATACGCATAGTTAATAGGAGAGGCCTACGTCCAGCAGTGGACTATCATAGGCTGATGATGATGAAGAGATACAGAATTTCCTACTGTTATTTTCTCAACATGGATGCCCGAAGCGGCTGTTTGTTGTTCACATCTAACGGCGCTTGTAATAATATTGCTGATCATTACACTTTTGAACGATATAATTAAAAAATATACTTTTGTTATTGGGATATATTTATATCTCTATTGCATTTTAGAATAACAATAACAACTACTAAATCATAGTGTACTCAACTCTGTATGACAACTTACTTCATTAACTATATATACAAAAGTTTATACCAATAACTCAACTACCCTTCTTAGCTAATAATTTAGAATGTTATAGATTAAGCTAAGAAGTACCTAAAGCAATCTGTATTTTTATCATTGAAAATAAAACAGTTAAAATTTTTTTTTTTAACTGGAAGTCAAATGATTTATTACGACATGATTTTTTCGGGAAAATTAAAATTCATCCTCCAATAAACATAAAAATTTGTGTGCATTTACTGAAATGATAATTTAGTAACTTTTTATTCAAATAAAATAATAGCAGCAACTTCAACTGTCTACGGTTCACGAGATACAGCCTGTTGACAGACGGACAAACAGACAGTGGAGCTTTAGTAATGCAGTAAGCTTCAGTTTTAGTAATTCCTATCTCAGTCCACTGCTGGACGTAGGCCTCTCCAATTAACTATGCGTATAGACGCATTAGAAGGTAAATGCTCATAATCGCCACGATGGGCAAGCGGAATGGCGTTCGCTGTAATGGATTCACTATGATGACGCTGCTGTCCATCATCAATCTTCTATCAAAGAATGGTCAGTGACACTTCAATCCCTTAGGCGACTCTTACGACAAAAGGGAAGAGTTGGGGTGGTGACAAATGTATTCTTACTGCCGTCACCACAGCTTCTTGCAACAAGGCGACCATTGGTTTCGCAATTCTAAATATAAAATAGTACATTACGACACAAGTGCGAAACACATGATATTCGCAAGGAGTGGCGATTTTTTAAAACACGACCAAAGAGAGTGTTTTAAATCGACACGAGTTACGAATTTCCTTTTTGCACGTGTCTCGTACGACGTTTTTTAGTACAGGCCCTCCGAAGTTTTAGACCTGACGTAAAATGAGCCACTTCTCGCACTAGCACGTAAAAACGGCACCATCTTTACCTACTAAAAATTAACTATTGACATCATTAAATAACTTCCCTTTCAGACCAAGCAGTAGAAAGCATTTTACACGCATGCTCGAGCACTAATAAAACTTAATAATATGTACTCAGTTTATTAGGTAATAACCACTCGTAGTAAAATTACGGGTTCAAATTATTGACATACTAACGCACGCTATGCCTGTAGCAAGGGGACCTATTTGAGACATTTTGAAGATTTCAGTGACATGATTATTTAGCTGGACAGCGTTGAATTAATATTTTCTATGTATTATTTACATTCAAACTATGCTTTGCAAATATTCGAAAATATCGAGTAGGTATTCAAATTCATATTCGAATAGTTGTGAGCAGTTCTTAAAAAGTTTGTATTGTACACGATTATTAGCACTAAATGCGTGAGTTACCGTTATCCTATTTTGTTACCAACTTTTTTGATGATTTATATTTAAAAATAATAGCATTGAAAAGGAATGCGAAGTAAGACGTTTACTACGTCTTGTTGCGGTACAGTGTCTAAATTTAATATTTCTAGGTTATAACAAATATTCGAATACTTCATGTCTTATTATTCAAATACTAAAATGGATCGAATATTCGATGTTTTTTGAATATTAATTAATTCGATAAATAATTCTTTGCTTGCTGTATTTCCATTATATTCATTGAGACGAATACGAGTACAGTGCATGAAATTAAACTCTGTGTTTCGAAATAAACGCATCTAAAGGTGCATTCGAACCAAACGAGCATCCGCTATTCTATCCCCCACTCTACGAAATCTACGAATCACGTTTTGTGTAACGATTGAATTTCGTAGAATAGGGGGTTAGAATAGCGAATGCTCGTTTGGTCTGAATGCATCTTTATTAATACGTAGATATTACCAATCTACATTCTGAGCCTTAATTCTATTCGATGACATCTCATGATACATTGAAGTTTTTTATTACCTATTTTAAAGTTCAAACATGTCGTCATCCGTCACTTAAACATATTAAATACTGCTACTCCCTGCTTAAAATAGCTCTTTCCCCCTCCCTCATATTAAATCTAAGCGGGACATCATTAAATCCTATGCACAACCGTTTTATTGCATCATAAAGTTGCATTTTATCATGCAAGGCTTTCCTACAAAGTACGGACATTCATATTAATAAATATTAATATAGGAACATTAATTTTATGAAGCCTAAGTAAAACAAAGCAAGTTAATATTTATAGCGGCACGTACTTCCGAAGTGTATGTGAAGACGGACGATGTATGGGGAAAAGAATATACTTATAGGGTAAATTTTCATTAAGTTTTATCTTGACGTCGGTAATTTAGTGCTTTGTGATGTAAATATACGGCGATAAATATTGTTTATAGTTTAGAATAAGAGAATTAGCTGTATGTGGTGCATTCAGAACTTTATGCACGTGGGTGAATATCTGAGCGTTTCAACCACCTAATTTTGGTGGCATCAGTTTTGCCGAAGCTTCTGAACGTCTCAATTTTATACTTCGTCATTTCTGTAAGGTACCGCGCCTCCTTCAAATGACAAAGTAGCACATTGTAACGAATAGAAACTTCGCCAAAAATTATGCCACCAAAATTAGGCGGTTGAAACTCATACTGGTACTCGTAGGCTACTTTGGAACACTCTTTTTGAATGGTAATAACTGGCCGCTTTATTAAAATAATTGAATACTAATCGAAATAATTAAACAAATCCCTAAAACCGCGAACCGAATTAATTACAACTCCACTCTCGAAACATTCCCAAAATTAGATTTCCGAAAATCAAAAACGAATTTGTAATATGATAGAGCACCGCTATTTCTGGAACTTTTCTAATTATTACCGAAGAAAACCAAAGGATTTGAGACCTTATTTCGAAGGGATAACGTTTAGGGATTTGAGATGGTTATGAAGTTATAAAGTGTCGTCCATCCGGCCGGAAGATTGGTCTTTTGATATGATTAAAGGGGTGAAGACTTCTTTATGTCGCAATTATGAGTTTGAACTTTGAGTCTATAATTCTAGTTCCCTTACCACGAGACTGCCGGGTAACTTATATAGGGTGACATCGGGTCGTGATCCAAACTCCAGAGGAGTGTACAAGTTCTTATTGGGTCGGCAACGCGCATGTGACACCACTGGGGTTGCAGGCGCCTATAGGCTACGGTGACTGCTTTCCATCAGGCGGGCCGTATGCTTGTTTGCCACCGACGTGGTATAAAAAAAAAACTGTGAGAAACATCTTAGGGTGCGGCTCCACTGAGGCGGACAGGAGCGGAGATGTGCAAAATTGGCCAATGAGACCGCATGACAGTGTTACGAATTTTGAATTTGAAGAATGTATGGTCAATTTTGCACATCTCCGCTCCTCTCCGCCTCAGTGGAGCCGCACCCTTAAGGTGGTCTTTTTGAATAAGGTTTCCATGAACCGCTTTCCGCCACGACAATAACGACATTTCTCCAAGATCCCATCATTGGATTCCGACTTGGTGCCAACGGGACCATCTCGGTGTCATACCTAAAAAAAAATGAAAATCTTTTTTCGATTATCGGAGATATCGATTGGTTTAGCTTCGTTCCTACAACTACGTAAATAACTCACGTTTTGTGTTTCACACAAACGAACGAATTTCGTAGAGTGGGGGATAGAATGAGCGAGTGCTCTTTTGTTCTAAATGCACTTTAAGAACTTATTAAAAATAAATAACTATTTATTATAATTCTTTACGTAAGAACTCACAGGTGCCGGCCATAGGGTTGTGTGTCTGCTTGTGACCAGGATCGTCGACCTTCAAAGATGGCATTGTGTTGACTACAAGGAATCCACTGAACTTAACAGTCTCTTTTGCTGTCGACACAGCGAATGCGTTTGTTGACGGAGGGCAACGCACACGTGTATGCTTGCAAACCAGTTTACCACAACTCATAAATTTAAGAGTTAGATTCTTGTCGGTGTAGCTCTCTCCAAATGGTTCTATCTTGGACTGCGTCCTTGATTTCCCTATACGACATGACCTTTCTCTTATCTGAACTTTTCTTTTATCTGAACCATGTAACTTATCCTCGGTCTTCCCCTTCCTCGCTTTCCTTCAATGCTGTTACTTATAAAAGAGTCACGTCGTATAAGATGTCCGATCATCTTCCCTCTTCTATGTTCCATTATTTCTAAAATTCTTCTTTTCTCTTTTTAGAAATTTTAAAAAATAGGAGAGATAGGATGATCGGATATCACGACATGACTCTTACCACAGCTATGACATTAAAAAAAATGCTTTTGCCTCTTCATCTTAATCGTAGGAAAGAAAGTTATTCAGATCAGATGCTAAGGATCGCTGTCAACGTGAACACGTGGTAAGGACTGCGGCGTAGAAACTGGAAGACAGCTTTACGATACAGTTTCCATGTTATTAGAGGGGAAAAAATGTGTTTCTATTAAAATACGACGTTGAAATACCATATTTTTTCTTCTTCTAATTCGTGGCCTCATGTCTGAACGAATAGGCGAACTAAAGTTACCGACATAGCCCTCCGGATTAGCAAGCTGAAGTGACAATGGGCAGCCCACATTGCACGCAGAGCAGGTCGATGGGGTCGAAAAGTGCTCGAGTGGAGACCACACGGCTAGGCAAACGCAACGTAGGACGTCCACCTACAAGATGACAGACGACCTTATGAAGGTCGCCGGGACACGCTGGATACAGGTCGCACGCATCTAACCGGTACATGTGGAGGTCCAGAGGGGAGGCATATATGGCCATATGAATGGTTGCCTGGAGTGAAAGTGAAATTTGGGTAGTATCTTGGACCATATCCGTCCATGTACTGGGTGCGCACCTCCTACTTCTTTGTCCATCGACATTCCCAGTAATGATGCGCCTAGTGATGAATTTATAAATAAATTACATATGCCAATACGTTACCTCAACGCCGTGTCAAACATCCACAATTGCTTCACGGAAAATTCGCAATGAAGTTATGCGTGCGATAACTTTATCTGGTCCCAGAATCTCGTGGATACTGGTTTCTGGGTCACTTTAATTAAAGCGCAGGTTTATTGCATTCATTTACAGAATCAGCAAAACATAGGTACACTACACATAGGTCTTAGGTACTTTAAATTTAATAAACAATATAAATAAATTAAGATTAAAAAATAAGTTGAAATTTCCAATACCATGGCCATACAAACATAAATTACAATTTACCAAACTTAGTATGTACAACAATGATCTATAAGTTTAACTGGTAACTTCGGTATCAATCTTGATATTTTAATGATTTTATCAAGTTCATCTGATAATTTTGCTTTAGACAACTAATCAATGATGTTTAACTTAGTACCTATTCGAGTGTTTTGGACTCTAAAGCTAATAAAAAAACGATACGATTTTATAATTTCCGTCACCATTTTTCCCACTTCATCACATTGCTTCCGTCCAAACAGCTCACATTCCAGATTCCCAGACGTTTTACCAATAAACTCTGGAAATACATTTGCGAAAAGTTCACGAATAAATAGAATTAAATATGGTTTCCCGTCGATGGTGTTTTTTCGGCACCAACCGGTTAAAAGCGCAAACAATTCAACTTTTCACTTACCGCGTGGTGTTTGGTCGGCGCTGGCGTTGCTTTCAGGGTGGCCGAATGTTGGGATTTTTTAGGATAAGTTCCAAATAATAACTAGGGTAAATAAGAGACTAAGTATTTTGTAGTAGTATAAGTGATTACACTTTATTATACATAATATGAACTTTAAAAGTACAAGTAAATCATTTATTCTATAAAACCAATTTTCACGTGAACATTAAGAAATAATATAAAATAAAATCACAAATTAAAAACTTAAAATATAAACTAAAATTAAGATATAAGCTTTTGCCAAATAAATTCTATTTTGGATAGATATAATCAGTGTTTTCTTTCGATCTTTTTTTCTTTTTTAAAGGTCATTAGTAGCTTTTTTTAAATTCAATTTAATTTAGATTTCGTTTAGTAAGGTCATAATTTTATTTGTATAAATAAATAGCTTGCTAGTAAAGCTAAACAGAACTTAATATTTTCAAATCTATGTTACCTATTTGTTTACCAACAAATTTTGTAGGGGGTCTTTAAATAGTTGGCAAAACGTCAGTAGTAGTGTACATCTACATAATATGCTGTGGGTCCTTAGTGCAAAAGGTGTAAGGTCTACCATTGCCTTCTAACTTCTAAAATAGCTAATAGTGTGGCACTACTAAAATAAATAATTTTGAATGAAAATGCATAAATATAAAATATCAACCACCTCGTCCGAGAAGAAAGGCCAAAATCCGTTTTTTTTTATAACATCGATGTTAAAGTATGGTTTCATTAAAAATAAGAATTTTACGGCATTGGCTACTTCATTTCGTAGACAAGCCTTATTATTACATGAAGACGTGGTCACCCCAGTCTCGAGAAGTCGAAAACTCTGCGTCCAAATGTATGGTGACGTGTTTTGCAAAGGGCTGTTTGCGTGGGACCGGCGACTGTTTTACTTGATGTTTGTCTGCTCTGTTTTATTGAATCAAAGTTGAATCATGTGGGTCATTCAGGAAGCATTTGAATTATGTATGTTTTGAATGTTAATGTGTAAGGGCATTTTCAAATTAGCGTAAGCTAAACTAAATTTTCATTAAATTATTTGAACCTGATAACGCATATGTAATAGGGCATTTCTCCGAGCGTTTCAACACCCGTGACTTCGGTGGCAACATTATTACCCGATTCCCGTGGGTATCTCATTTTTTTTTGGATATTTTGGTAGTTATTAACTATGTCTACACCAATATATCCAAAAGTTCTTGCATCTCTCAAGGGATTCGTGTGATAAGGCTGCCACCGAAGTCACGGCGGTTAAAACGCTCGGAGAAATGCCGAATAGGAGAGGCTTACCTCCAGCAGTGAACTGCGATAAACTAATGATGATGTATGTATAAAATTCGTAAGTTTCGTCAGCAGAAAGTAAAAAAAGTAGGCATAGCACAGGATCAGTGTGACAATATATCGCCGCTACATAGACTTATCCATCCCGCTTTTATTCATATAGTTGGTAAAAGATGGAAAATCTATCTCGCGGCGATATACTACTATACCAATCATGTGCTAAGGGTAAAGGTAAACTAATATGGTTGACTGCTCATGGCATTTGACGTCTTTGACACATATCGTAAAACACGTTATACAAATATATTCTTATCAATAATTTTATCAAACAATGTATGTGGACTTAGTGGTTTAAGGTTTTAAGTTGATGTTAAAACCAAGATTGTGTTCTGAAAGTGATGATGATGGTTAAAAATAATGATTTGTTTACATTTTTTTTAGTTTCAACTGACGAATGGTATAGGGAGGTACCTATGTATATGTATGGATATATTAAAATCAATATATTTTAAGAATGCACCTGTAAAAGTGTTCTATGCAGTATGCAGTCATCTTATCAGTCTATCTAATCGCATGCACTATTCAGTGACCATACTCAACTCACAATAACTCCAAAACCAAAAACAGGTCTGTAATGAACATTGAATTGAAAAGCCTTTTTTGCCCGCCATTTTGTTTTCGCGACAGCGGAAGCGGATATAGAGGGAGACAGAATAATAGCCGTCGGAAATGGTCAGACATGGTGAATTCTTACTTTTTTCTCTTATACTGGACGTTGCTAACTCAATACAGTAAGCAAAATGCAAGGGAATAAAGTATTTTATCTGGCTTGATATAAAGCTGGTTTTTGGGTGAAGGTAGTAGTCTTAAAATTACTAGGTATAGAATCAGTTGAGCGTGAAGCAATGTTGGCAGCATAGAAATATTGCTGACGCGAATTTTGGAACTCATAAATGCTTTGGAATCGGTAAATGCTACAGTTTTATAACCTAAACCAGAAAATTTGTATGGAAGTGTCCTTTTTTGTTACCATATTTCTACATATATATTGTTGGTAACAAAATAGGAATGCTTCATACAAACATTTTGGGAAATGCGGTGTCATTGTCTCTACCAGCCTACCAATTATTATTCATATCGAAGACGTGATCAAAATTTTTTTTATAATCATCTATTCTTATAACTGGCCGTGTGGTGACGGCAGTAAGAATACATTTGTCACCATCCCAACTCCTCCTGCGGGTGTCGTAAGAGTCGACTAAGGGATTGAAATGTCCCTGACCATTATTTGATAAAATATAGATGATGGCCAGCAGCGTCATCATAGTGGACACATTACTGCGATCGCCAATCTGCTTGCCCAGCGCATTTACCTGCTAATGCATCTATACGCATAGTTAATAGGAGAAGCCTACGTCCAGCAGCGGACTATCATAGGCTGATGATGATGTTGATGATGATGACTTATAACTGTCAATCGATTTTACGGTAAAAAGCGCGTGTGAAATAATTTATGAAATGCCGACAAGCCTATAAAGCTCGTAAAAATAGTCTGGCCTCCACGTTATCAGGCGGCACACGAACGTAGTTGACGTAATACTAATACTATAGACAAACCCCCTATTCATAATCGTCTTCTAACTTTACAAGCCACTAAGTATTGTTGGTCCCTGTTGCTCTTAAGGACATATTGGTAACATCGAAAGGGATAAACAATACTTAGCGGATTGCTAAGACAGATGACGTTTATGAATCGGTAAAACTTTAAAAGACTAATACAAAGTCATCATTATTGTACGGACAGTTGGTGGAATTTGTTAGGCATCAGTGGAATCAATATTGAGCAATTATTATTATGAATAAATGAATAATTAATTATTTCATACAAAGTTTAGGTCCCTACATAAATTCTGCGTGGTTTGTAAGTGAGCTTTTAAACGAATAATCATAATCAAATAATATAAGTAGGTAATTAATGAAACATTGCTAGATCTAACACGATATTTTTTCTAAAAATGTTGTTTATTTGACTCTTTACAATATTATTTTACTAATCAACATTGTGGTACTTTATTTGTTCCCCGTCTAAGACGAAATGCTTAAAATCACATAATTATTATAAAAAAACATACCATTCACGTCAAAAATAAATGTAAATACTGTTCAATTGTATACTTCGAAGTATGCACATGGGACAATTAATTCGTTCAATCATTATTCATTCAATCATAATAACTAACTACTAAGTCGACTCCATTGATTTCTACCTATATAAGCAGAATGTAATACCCATTTATGACGCTTGTGGCGAATTATATCATTGACTGCAGTAGCACTAAGACTGTGGCAGATCTACAGGGTGAAACATGGGTCGTAAACAGTGATACGTTTTTCTAACTCTAAGCAACTGACAATTTAATGCCCCACAAGATACTTAGAAATAGTCATGTATTTTTTTTTTATTTGTTTTTGTGGTTTTTTATAATATTTAAGATGTTTTTCAGAAATGAAAACGGCTATTTAAGCTATTTAAAACATTAAATGTAATAAATATCATTTAATTTTACACGTTATGACAAAATTGCCGTTATTAATTACCTACTTCACTTTGAAGATGTAATTTAAATTATTCCATTAATTTGTCTTGAAAATCCTTTTGGACATCCTAAAGCCAGAAAATACAAAAACATACCCAAAAAAAATACAAAAAATAAATAAATAACTTGTCAATTTGTAAGTAACTTGTGGGACATTTAATTGTTAGTTGTTTACAGAGTTAGAATATTACTGTTCACGACTCATGTTTCACCCTGTATTTTTGTAAGTAAAATAAATATAGGTAAATTATTTCATTGAAGGTACGTACTTTTTAACTTCAAACAATGAAACTCGTAAAACCACAGCAACAGGTAAAGATATCACGACACATGACTTCCTTAAAGCTCAAGTTTCCCAACTTTCTTTATCAAATGTAAACTTCGTAGGCATTAAGTTAGAGTTGGTTTTGAAGGCGAAGACACGTGAGTTGTATAGGTTTGCCTTGCTTTCAGACGACTTCAGTTTCCGCACAGGCTAGTGATAGTGGCTCGAGAAACAAGTACAAACTGAGTTTACTCTTCTGTAGTTGGATTTAAGATGGCGAGTTTATTTCGGGTGTTTTCAACATGATTTTAACTTTGGTTAATGATTACAAGTAAGACTAAGAAGAGTTAAAACAACGTCAATTATAGAGACCTATGTAATTCTTAGGTAATGTAGGGTAGTCACGGAACTAAGAAATGTATTCAAGATGAGCATGATGGGCCCCAGCGTCGTCATAGTGTACACATACTGCGATCAAAAATCCGCTTGCCCAGCGTGCTGATTACGGGCATTTACCTCCTGCCTCAGGAATTACATATTTAATAGTACATTGGGCATCAAGGGAGGTAAGTACGGAATTACTAACGAGAGTGTTAGAAGCCCGACGCCGTTAGGTTTTATGACTCGAGTTAGTATTCCGCTTACCGACCGTGATGCATACAATGTTTTTCATCAAACTTGCCGACAATAAAAAAGTTTTAAGACATAATATTATTAAATGACGTACTGAAATTTCATGACGTACTGAAATTTCTATTACTCCCTAGGGAATTTCACTTTTCTGTTACTCCCGCTACGCGCGCAAGCAATGGCGCGCTTAGACAGCAAGTGTGATGAAAATCATATTTAAAATCCGCACCAATATTAATTTACTGACGTCACCATGACCACACGGTCAAGTTGAGCCTACTTATTAAACCGAAATGGTTTTTTTGTTTAAAAATTGAAGCTTAACAGCATATTTGTTTAACAGTCGAAAAAGAACAAGCGAAAAAGAGTAATTTCCGGGGATCTCATTGTTCGACTTAATCGAAATTAAGCGATCCATTTCGAGATACAGCAGCCCTACCTTCGAAATCCTAATTTCGAGGATTCGA
>JALPQI010020841.1:0-24850 GCA_025490895.1 Thaumatotibia leucotreta | reverse complement strand
ACTGATTATACTGATAAATACAGAATGGGCAACCTCATTCCAAGCCTACTTTAACACGACATTTTTTTTTTCGTATTAAAGTACACTCAATGCCTAGAAAAAGCAAATTTTTTTGGATTTTTTTTAATGCAGTATTATTTAATTTTCAAAATAAAATTAAGTCTTCTTTCAGCAAAATCTACAATATTTACTTCCCCTTCATGTCCTAAAACTTAGAGACGCCCTGTATTGGAGCGGCCAGAGTGCTCACAAATATCTGAGCACACCTCTATTGTCATAGCGTTATGGTGCGTTTAAACCAAAGGAGCATTCGCTGTTCTAGCGCCCGTTCTACGAAATCAACCAATCACGTTTTGTGTACCGATCGAATTTCGTAGAGTGGGAGGTTAGAACAGCGAATGAGACTAAAGGTGCGTTCAAACTAAAAGATAGTTTGAACGCACCTTTAGTCTTACCCCCTCATAAACGTCTACTAACTTAACAAGCCGCTAATAATTGTTTGTCCCTTTTGCTCTTATGGACACGTTGTCAAGACCGAAAGGGACAAATAAGCGGCTTGTTAAGTTAGCAGATGTTTATGAATAAGGGGGTTAGAGTGCATGTTCAGATATTTTTGAGCACCGTGGCCGCTCCGATATATTTGATGGCGACTAGCAGAGATGTACAAAATGGTAGGTAGTATGTCATCATCATCATCATCAGCCTACACTGAAAAAAAAGTCTCGTACTGGTAACCAGAATCTGGTTACCTGTACCGAAATGTCTTGTTGTATATGTGACGACAGGACACTTTGTAAAGATAACTATACTATTCTGGTTATAATCACATTGTTAGTTTTATTAGGCAGATAGTAATGACTACAATGCCGAAATGCTCACTGTACAAATCATTATTAAAGATAAATATATTAAATGTTTACAGTTACAATATAATATTGTATTGTATACCCATCCGACCAAGCAGTAGGTACAAGGGATTATGTACACCTAACTGGCTGGTTTGTATGTACCTATATACCGTAAAAAGGGTTAAATAGGAATGACGGGGTAAGTAGAAATGTAGAGTAAACCAGTCTGTTAGCCCAGGATAAACAGTCCAGTTTAGGATAACACATATATTATGAAAAAAACTGTTGTTCTAAATTGGACTGTTTGTCCTGGGCTAACAGACCAGTTTACTCTACGTTCCTATTTACCCCGCCATTCCTATTTATCCCGTTTTACGATTCTCGTAGCTGTAGCTTTTTAGCAACGCAGATATTTTATATAACATACCTACGCACTCAAAGGCAAGGACTTCATTTAATGACAAACTTTTATACTTAGATCAGAAATCAACTTTATCAACATTTCACTTTTTTGCGAAAACTTCTATGTACTCCTCTAAATTCCACGCCTTCAGGAGATTCCTCACTTCTTCATTCATTCTTGTTGATTATCCTTTACCACTTTCCAATTAAAAATACTAACTTTCCGACCGAGACAGTGCTGCAAACTCCACCTGCATGAAAAAAAAGGAGACTTGGAAGAAAAAAATCAGGAGACAACAAAAAAAAATCAGAAGATTAAAAAAACATACCTTTTTGTGCTAATTATAAATTAATTTGATTTAGTAAAATAATTTAGTGAAACAGACAACACACAAAAAACAACATGACATATGCATT
Source organism: Thaumatotibia leucotreta (assembly GCA_025490895.1). Taxonomy (NCBI): domain Eukaryota; kingdom Metazoa; phylum Arthropoda; class Insecta; order Lepidoptera; family Tortricidae; genus Thaumatotibia; species Thaumatotibia leucotreta. Next base: position 23,183 of record JALPQI010020841.1, on the reverse strand, counting down.
TTACTTTATTCTCGTCTCATGACAATCAGACTTGACAGTTGACAGTGTTGACACTGACAGTGAATTTGAGGTTTTACCTTTTATACATTCCTATTCTATAAATTTTCGCTTATTGTCTTTCTTTTTGATGTTGCTCATGCTCATACATGCTTTTATTTTATAGAGAGAGCATTTCTTTGGTGATATTGTGGGCAAAGCAAGAACTTTTACTGTATAGCCTTGTACAGTGCAAAACCAAAAACACACACCACAAAACATTAATTTTATTAATTAAATAGTACTTTACTGGACCTTCCACTGGTACACGTTTTCTTTATTTTTTCCTTGATCACAATCACAACACAACTGCAGTTTACGTTACTATAGTACGCGGCACGAGCATAGAGTTAGCATAAATACAGCTTTGAACAAATGAACAGCTTTCGCGGCAAAATATTACCGGTTGACATTGACACTTGACTGACGAGACTGAACAAGGAAGTGACTGATTTGACACATGGTACAACACAGATAAGAAATAATCGAGTCGATGGAATGACAACGTTCCGTTCCATTATCTTCGTTCAATTACATAGAAATGTAAGTGAAAATACTTGTTGCCAACCTAACACGGGTGGAGTTTGCAGGAGTGTAATCGCTACTTGTCAAAATCAGGAGATTTGACTCAAATCTATAAATAAAACAGTAGATCAGGAGACAGAGCTAAAAATCAGAAGAACTCCTGATAAATCAGGAGAGTTTGCAGCACTGGACCGAGAAAACGCAGCGTGAATGACGCAATGATACAAACAAAGTAGTCCGGATTATTCCCCCTCCGCCTCCCCCACCGCCCCGCACAGACTAGTCAAAAAAGTGATACGTTCTGATACTAATGCATATAGTAAAAATTACAGAATATTTTGTACCGTTTACACTGGTATTGTTATTACTACATAACATTTTTTTGCAATACGTAATATTGCATTGTATATTGTAAATAAAACAAACATTTAGTATTAATTACGATTGCATCCTTATTTCTACAACACAGTTGTTAATAAGTACCTAACTGCATTTTACAAGAATCAAACAGTATTGTTTATAATAGCATATTATACACGGTACAATATTTTTGATTGTCACTGCCATATTTTAGTTGGAGTAACTAGATTTTATTTTACTACACGTTCTGGTAGTATTGTAGAATATTATTTTTTTCGGTGTATGATAGTCCACTGCTGAGCGTAGGCCTCTCCTATTAACTATGCGTATAAACGCATTAGGAGGTAAATGCCCATAATCGCCACGCTGGGCTAGCCGATTGGCGATCGCAGTAATGTGTCCACTATGATGACGCTGCTGCCCATCATCAATCTTTTATCAAATAGTGGTCAGTGACACTTCAATCCCTTAGTCGACTCTTACGACACCCGCAGGAGGAGTTGGGGTGGTGACAAATGTATTCTTACTGCCGTCACCACACGGCTAAGTATGTATGGCTAGGTAGTATGTACATAGTTGGTAGTAAAGGCTGCAGGCCTAGCCAAGGTGCCATTCTGCAATCGTATACGATAAGCGATAAGTAATAAATGTATGAGAATGGCAGATCCGTACGTGACCATTTCCGTACATTATTGTGGTCACGTGACTTATCGCTTAGCGTATACGATTGCAGATTGGCTAGGCCTGAAGTACCACAGGCCTGCAGCACAATTCGGATATAGTAAATTTCGGGCATCTGTCTCTGTCATACCGATGAGACCTTCGTTGGAGTGACAAAGACAGACGCTAAAGATTCACAGTTTTCATTGTTCGCGATATGTATTCGGGAATTCAGGATATAATTAAAACGAATAATCAGCAAATTTATTCAATACATTTAATCAACAACTAAATCAACATTTTGCAATTGAATTTAATTCATAAAGTCTAGCAAATCAGTTATTTATAATACTTTCGCATGGCATCTTAGATGCAGATAATAATTAAGAGAATCACAAAAAGTAAATCACAAGTATCACAACAGTTCAAATGTGCCGGTAAATTCCAACACAAAGTTCCAAATTCCAATACCGTGGACTATTCGGGTTCGGGGACTTGGTCAAAATTACTTTATACATCAGATTGTAAGAAATCTTTTCCTATTTGTCAATTTGAAATGGTTCTAGAGTGGCCAAGGGTCCCATTTTGTGTTTGAGTGTTCAAAATTTATCTTGAGCTGCCTTCCAAATAGCCATTCGCCGTTTAAACTCGTTTGACAGCTGATTCCTGATCTGCTTGTTCATCGGCGAAGGAAACCGGCTATACTCCTTACAAGCTCGGTTCTTCTCTCTCCTCAATTCATCTAGATCTGGTGGCAGGAGCCCTGGCTGTGGCTCCACATACGGCTCCCCAGGAATAGGGGAGTTGTATGACTTGTTGAACGAAGCTACGATGCTTTTGAAGTCCTTGATCAGAGATAACGCCTGCTGGGCGTTGGCGCTCGCCAGCTTAACTTCCACCATTTTCATACGTTCGGCAACTGCTGACGCTCTTATAGTTAGAGGGTGAGAGAAGTTCAACGGACGGAAGGAATAACCACCCGGCCAATGATCCCGAGTCATCAGTAACGCCATAATGATAGGCTGTCTCCATTTCTCTTGATTACGTATAGGTTGAATCCTTTGCAATCGGACATTATTCGGCGTCATTGAAGCACGAATTTTAAGCGTGTCAAGGTATCTATCAAACGCGTTTACAACGTAAGAGTACTCTTCCCTCAAAAGATGTGCCTGAGGTTGGACGGCATTGTTCAACTGGGCGATGATCTGATCAACGCGCTTGGAGAAAGCATAAGCCCGGCACGTCAGAGGTAGCTCAGCGTATAAACTTGTGTAAAACTTATCGAATTCAGGTGGCGGATTGGAGAATTCTAAGCTAAACCAATCAATGTCAGCCTGGTCTTTAAGCCTGCGACGCGCTGCAAGTATTTCTCGCCCAGACATTAAGTTTATTGGCACGTTTGGAACGCGAGGGTCTTTAGAATTGGTGTCTTCAGTGTTAGTAGGCTCACGCGGCTGGACTGGTAGAGCTGGTGACTCATTCTTCCATTTGTCAAGGATTGCGAACAATTCTTCTTGCTTCATTGTAAAATTTAGCATCATCGTGTCTAGGAATGCGCAATCATTTTCAACTGGCTTCACAACTTCAAATGCTATCTTGCTTGTTGTAGCAGCGGTTATCATATCACCGGGCTTGTTTTCCTGATTATTGACTGCTATTTTCTCTGAATTTTCGTATGTAACTGACTTATATTTTTTCTCTTTGACAGCCTTACTTAATACTTCACTTGCAGCTTTATTGTAAGTATCCCTTAAAGTGTTAGCTTCGATGTTCATCGACTTTCCACTTGGCCCGGGTCTTGAGGCTTGAGTATAATAATCTGATATTGTGCTCTTATCCACCTTGCTAGCTGGTGCTGGTGTCGCAACTTGCGTAGTTGAGTCTTCTTTCAATACACCAATTGAGGGTTCAGTGCTACAACATACTGCTTTTGAGTTCTGATACATTAAACTAAATACATAATCTATCCTATTCCATGATTCTCTATTTTCAGCAAAGTCTTGATAGCTATCAAATCCGGCTAATTTTAGATTATCGATAAAATCTTTTAATATTTGATGCTTGGCCATGTGGTCATTACCAATAGTTTCCAGTTTTGTATTGAATTCCTTAAGAAGGTCTATACAAATTTTACCAAGTGCAGCTTGGCCGCTGCTGTTATCTCTGAATCCAACTCTTAACTTCAACCGTTGTTCAAACTCTTTGAGTTTTTCAATTTCTTTTTCACTGGCCTGTCCCGAGTTAATCCCAAAAAGAAGGTACGCCATTGCCGAAATGCCAGTTCGTAGCGTACCTTCTGGTACTTCTAAGGTGTCAATCGATTTTAAGGCATCAGCGACGAGAGCTTCTCTTGAAGTCTCGGTTTTCATTACGCTGTCGTCATCATTTGTGGTTACAGTTGGTATTTCTTTAGGCGATTGAGAAGACAACTTCTTGGAAGCTTCCGAAGTTATTTTCACAAGTAGAGGTGCCTCGACCTTCGAGGTTGTGACTGGCTCTTCGTTTGAGATCGTATTTATATTCTGTTTTAAGTCCTTTGCTAATCCGGTCCAAAATTCTTCGAACTGACTATTGCTATAATAGTCGCCGAATCCAGCTGATTCCAGTTGTTTTTCATATTCATCTGTAATCAGATTTCGGGCTACTATGTCATCAGTTTTAGCGAGCTTTCTACGAAATTCTTTCAATAGTTTGTCAGTAACATTACCAAGGGTTTTGCCTGGCGCCCTTCTGGTGGCGGTTTCGGCATCACAGCAGAAACCAGTAATTTTTAGCCGTGCTTCGTACTCTTCGAGCTTCTTGCGATCATCTTCACTAGCATTTCCAGTCTCGAGATGGCAAAGAATTTGTGACGCAGCGACAAATGCAGGTCTAAGCATGGCCGGTTGGCATCTCACTTCAATTTTATTGTCTGATGTTACAGATGGAAGCACTTTTAAGGAATCCTCTGCTGAAGTTGAGTTTGCCGAGGTTTCTATTGCCATCTCACTTGAGGTTTTGTAGTTCACTATCATCTCTTTAGAGCTCACGGCTGCCACTTTCATTGAGCACTTCGATGAACCCTCGCTTGATGCCTTATAGTGCTCTAATCTTAATTCATCTAGCTTCTCGCTTAAATGATCGATTTCACCGCTTTTCAATGGTACCTCACTTGTGGCTTCAAGTTTATTTTCCTCGGCTTTGGACGTCGAGGCATTTGGGCTTGCTTCTTTAACAGATACTTCCTGCTGTAACTTTCTTAAAGTGGTACCTGGAATTTCATAACCATCTTGACCTGAACCTTCATCAAATGCCCTGCCATGTCCCGTCAAGTCATCAAGCTCCTTCACCAGTTCATCGATTTTCCCAGCATTGTAATGGTCACCAAACCCAGCCAATGTCATCTGTTTTTCATACTTCCCTATTATTATATGTTTGGTCTCTCGTTCTTTAGTTCTGGCGAGTTTTAAACTTAGTTCCGTTAGAAGATTATTAGTAACGGTTCCAAGTGTTGAAGGGGGCCACTGTTTACCTTCAATTGGTACATTTGTAGATTGTTGCGATACACTTAAAGGCGATGTGGGTTCAGTTGTAATCAGCCGTTCCTCGTACTCCCCAAGCTGTCTGAGTTCACGATCACTGATGATTCCCATCTCGAGCTCATACAGAAGGTTCGCAGCTGTCAAAATACCAACTCTCGACGTACTGTCATGGGTTTCCACTTTTTTTGACTTATTTGTGGTATCTATCTGGATCTTCTTTGAAGGTTCCGAAATGTTTTCTGTATTAGATGTAGATGGCGCCTGACTTTCTTCAGCTTGGTTTAGTTGGAAGGTCTCTCTTAGGGCTCTAATTGTATCAGCATCGTAATGATCGTTATAACCAGCCAATTTTAGCTGTTCATCAATCTCTAATAGTATTCTCTGGACCTCTCCCTGGTTCGCATTTTTCACTCTCTCGCCAATCCAATGAAAGAAATTCTTAGTCACATTACCAATTTCTCTGAGGTCTTTTCGAGTGCCAAAACCGGCTGAGTGCAGTCGTTCTTCGCATTCCGCTATTCGACAAAGGTCATCTTCGCTGACTTTGTCCGATAAAAGCTTCAAAATTAAATGTGATGCTGTCACAAACCCAAACATCGACATGTTGGGAACTTCTTCACAAAATGGCGGCGTGTAATGTACGACGGACACCAAACAGAACGTAATTTCACTATACCGTCCACTGATATTTTATGCGAATTACAAGAGCGCAGACATTTTTATTATGATATGATATTAATTAACCCGCGAAACACTATAACTAAAACTCGCGACACAATTCACACAATGTACAGAATACCGCGCCGATATTCAAAATGGCGGCCACGCGCGATACGCGATGGGAGACGTTTTCACCCGGCCGCGGTCTGGACTTCTCTGCGAGGTGAAGCGGGGAGCGGGGAGCCGCGCCGCGCGTGCTTTCTATGGCTAAAGAGCTTAAGCGCCAAGCGTAATTTGACCTTCAAAACTTGTTTGGAAATAATAATTTATGATTATGATTCAATTGGTGCTAGTTCATTTCGTTTCAACATTTAAAAATGTAACTTTAATTCTCGACGTATCTTTTTTTTCAAAGCTTTTACGAAACATGAAGTTTTTAGAAAAAAGAGGACTACATTACATTGTATGACATAGTCATTTGGTTGAACTAAGTGAAGTAAGAGAATCGTTGATGACTGGGATTTACAAAGTCATAATATAATGATATGTAATAAAATAATTATTACATATTTTATGTTTTATAGGTAGGTAACTATTAATCATATATTCGCGAAGTACACACGACTAATACCTATATATTAACTATAATTTTTAACCAGTACTTACTACTACATTAAAATATATAGTAAGTAATCAAATCACCTTCGCGACATTTTGATAGCGGCTTGAAAGTTGCTAACCATGTATGTCGTTTTATTTAAATAAATTAGGTAAGTAGGTACCTATAGGTAATTTCACCAGAGTTGAGGTGAATGATTACACACATCCAAATGAAGTTCTAATTGCAAAAAAATTTATACACCTACATAATATTTTCTTCAGGTACCGCGAGGATTATACATGAAATAAAACTAAGAAAACGGATAAACTCGCGTATCTTAAGCAGTCGCTTGCAGACCACGCACCCTGTAAAGTGTTCGAAACGTCGGGGTGAAGTTAAATTTAATTAATATACCTACTCGAGTTTATCCGTTTTATTTTCTACATATAAAAAATGGTATACCTTACCATACCAAGTAGGACTTACTGGAAATACTGCAATGCATCCTTTGTAAGCGTCCATTGGCTACGGTAACTGCTTAGCGTGTTTTTACACTTATAAATATGTAGGTATGTGCAATATGACACGTTGGGGCCTACTAACGCGAACTTCGAAATCCTTAAACGAGGATTTGTCTTAGTCACTTACAAGAAACCGTCATTAGTGTGACAGAGACAAAGCTCGAAAGCGGACTTCGAGAAGTTCGCGGTAGGGCCTTTGGTAAAGATAACTGGATGCTTAGCCAAGTTGCCAATCGCTAACGCTCAGTAGCGTATCGTTTTTCCCTCTCTGTCACTCTTTCATATTAGTGCGACAAAGACAGGTAGCTGCCTTTCGTTTGCGATTGACGATTAAGCGTTAGCGATTGGCAACTTGTCTAAGCACACTGTAGATCGATCTAACTATACAATCTATTGATTCCTATATAAAAGTTGTGGCTCTCCGACATTTTGTGAATTGGTTGAGTATTCTATTTATTGATGTGTAGTATATGTACGTATATGTATTATATTATTTTAATTATATGTGTATTGGATGTATGAGTTTATCTTAGTTGGTATAATAACAGTTAAGTTTTTGATATTACTCAAATATATTCTCCACTGTACACGGTATGTTTGTCTATCTTTTGCTTCATATAGATAGACGACTCCTTTGCTCAAAGGTTAACTGGAAGAGATTCCTTACAGGGATAAGTTCGCCTTTGTACCTGTCAATTTTTTTTGCAAAAATGTGTTATTTGCCTGTGATTTGTGTACAATAAAGAATACATAATAATGAGTCTTTATTTTCAGATACTTGGTGAGAAGTAGCGATGGGCGATGGACGAAGCAGGTTACTGAATGGTGGTCAGGGTGGTCAAGATCAAGAAGATCTGCTGGGAGCCGGGAGACCACCGACAAGATGGTCCGACGACATCTGCCGAACCGCAACAAAGCAGTGCATGCGACTATAGATACTCTGTTTGGTTTGGTGTTTAAAAAAAGATAAACAATCTTGCAGTATCTTTTTATGAGGAGACTAAGTGGCAGTACCAATAGCATCCTGAAAACGTTGGCAGGTAAGATAGATGCACCATTGATCAAACACTGGAACGATCTGCATGTGGCAGCAACAGATGTTGAGAAATGGTGTATCTAGATGACCTGATTTTGTAATTTTGTTTGTGTGTTATTGTATTTTTATTTTATTTAAAAAAATGGCACTTATCTTAATTAATTCTAAGTATAAGTATTTATTAATGTTTTAACAACCTATGAATCTTTGTTATGAGATTTGAATTAAATAATTTTGAATTTGAATTTTATTGAAAACTACGAGTAGAAAATAAGTTTTAGCAAATATACATAATATAACAAGGAAATACAGTGATTTACATTGTTTTTGATTCATTAAGTACCTAATTTGGATTTTTATAAATAGGTATACATTTCTCAATAAAAAGATACTGTTTACCTTTTTTTAAACACGAAACCAAATAGAGTATAGCACAGGACCGAGGAAAGTGGCGTAATAAAGAAGAGGCCTATACCCAGCAGTGAGTTGACACAGGCTGAATAGATAGATATTTTCAGATAATTGGATACATAGTTGTTAATACCACAGAATTAGATTTGGATGGAAGAAACAAGTTCATTCATTTGTAAGGCGGCCGAGCGTGTCAGATTTTGTACTGACGTTGTTACTTGCCTATGATTTTAAATATGTCTCAGGCCCTTGAGTATTCATATTTTTTTGTGTTGTTGCAATTAATATTACTTAAAATTTGACGCCTGAAAGCTGCAAACTGCGATTAAAGACGGACAACTCAGTAGATTTTACTGAGTTCATTTGACACGCTAAGTAGATACGTTTGCTTGATCTATGGTATATATGACATCTGTGGTTAATACACACTTATGCTATAAATTATTACAACGAGTAAGTACCTAATATTCTATAAATAACCAATATGTCCAGTAGACGTTTATCGACTGATAATGATAAAGGTAAATGCTACAAAAATAGGGAAGATTTTCGTCCGGGGAAACTTCACAAGGTGTTTGTCTGAGCTCCTTTTTATTAAAACCACTAGCTTCCTTAAACATATTCGTATTATTAAAATACTTTCAGGAAACATTAAGATTTATATACATGAAGCTATTGACAATAACAACTATGTAAACATTATTTACCTATTGGTGAAGTACGCATTTACGTAAATTAAATGTATTGTTGTCAAAGAACATGTACGTATGTACAGTCAAGGTAAAATAAATAGGTGCGTACAAAGTCCCAAACATATACACCGTGGGCTGTTTAAACCCGACCGATTTTAACAGCGTATTCCTGACCACATTTAGAAACTATAGGTAATGTCGTATAAACTTTTCTGGATATCGCCTAGTTTCCGAGTTATATAGTTATTTGTCAGCCTCTGTAGCCTAGTTGGTAGTGACCCTGCCTACGAAGCTGGCAACCTGGGAACCTGGGAAGCGGGTTCGAATCCCGGCGAGGGCATTCTTTGTGTATTTATTTATCACAAATGTTTGTTCCTTGGTCATGGCTGTGTATGTATCTAAGTATCTATACGTATCTATCTATTATACACGGTGGAATTTAATCGGTGAACAGGAACCCATTTTACTAATTCAGTAATCGATGTCGGTCACGTTTATGTAGTACTTAAGTGGAACCAAGTTTTTTTTTGCATAATTTTTTTTTATGTTGAAATTAAAATTTATTGTCACCCTACTAATGGTTTAGTCTGAAAAGTTTAATACCTCTTTTCAAACTATCAGCCATAGAAACTTAAAACATAAATGAGCAATAACCACTCACATGCTTTAATTTTTGCGATAGACTCTATTCCTATGTAAAATAAGAGCGATGCATGGCTGATAGTTTGAAAAGAGGTATTAAACTTTTCAGACTAAACCATTAGTAGGGTGACAATAAATTTTAATTAAAGTTTAATTTCAACATAAAATTTTTTATGCTAAAAAAAAAACTTGGTTCCACTTAAGAACTACATAAACGTGACCGCCATCGATTACTGAATTAGAAAAATGGGTTCCTGTTCACCGATTAAATTCCACCGTGTATATATCGTCGCCTGGTACCCACAACACAAGCCTTAATTGAGCTTACCGTGGGACTAGGTTGATTTGTGTAAGATGTCCCAAGATATTTATTTATTTATTTATTGCCAATTTAAAAAAACACGTATTTCCTAATTGTTACTCAGTACAAAAGGTATTTTTACATAATCAAAAAAAAAATTTTTTTTTGCCAAAAATTACAGAAGCCATGAAATCTTTTTCGTTTGGTTTTACATCAAAAATTCGTGGTTGAAATCTTTCAGGATTAAACAACCCACGGTGTATAAGTGGGTTGTTAAACATAACCCTTTTAAAGGCCGAGCCACATTGGATGCGTATGCACGCCCCGCAAGCGGTGTGACATCTGATATGACATTTACATACGCTACAACGCTCACGCCACGCACACGCACACGCGCACGCACACGTGCTGTACACGCATCCGGCGTGACTCAGCCTTAAGTACTACAAGGTCGTGTATACATATTTTTACACTTTGCGCGCATCTACTTTTTTTAACTTGTCTGTAGGTATATTGTATGCTTGTATAGGTGTATTTTATACTTGAGTTTGTTTTAAGGTGCATTCAGACCAAACGAGCATTCGCTATTCTAACCCCTACTCCACGAAATTCGATCGTTACACAAAACGTGATTCGTTGATTTCGTAGAGTGGGGGATAGAATAGCGAATGCTAGTTTGGTCTAAATGCACCTTTATGTGGCCACGCGGGGATTCTACTCGTATATTATTAATAGTAGGTATTAATACGTTAACTATCTACTTTGGTTTTACTGATAAAAAAACTTAATTACAATGATTACATTTTACGACAAAATAAATAACAAAATCTTATAAACGAAGCACATAAATAAAGTCAAAATGTGAACATAATTGCTTCTCAGAAATAATTGGCAGGAAGTTTTGGAAGCAAATTAAGATTAATACCAGTAATTACATTAATACCGTATATCCAAAACTGGGGCAGAAACTGGTACAAATATGGGCGATAATTTAAAAGTAAAAGCTGTATGGTAATACATAGTCGTTAAAATGTGACACGAAAGTTGTTTACAGTTCGGTAATGGGACATTTTATTGGACAAATACTACCTATTTAATTTAAATTTATAATTCGGGTATTGATTTCCGGCGGAAATTTCCGCAACTATGTAGTCGGGTCAAATGCATAATAAAGGTCTGAATTTAAATATTACTAAATATTGAAATCACATCACATCATCAGCCTATGATAGTCCACTACTGGACGTAGGCCTCTCCTATTAACTATGCGTATAGATGCATTACGAGGTATACGCTGAGCAAGCGGATGTACGATCGCAATAATATGTCCACTATGATGACGCTGCTGCCCATCTTCAAATCTTCTATCAAAGAATGATCAGTGACACTTCAATCCCTTAGTCGACTCTTACTACACCCGCTAATACATACATGTGAAACAGTATTTCGGTGCACATGTAAAAAAATTAAATAGGTATGTATTGCCCGTTTTATTAATTATTAATTTTACTTCCTATTAAATGCAGCTGTGGTCTGCGGTTCATATTAATCTGTAATAACATATTATTTCCTCGACGTCGCACAGATCCTAATTAGTGCTGGCAACGTCCAATAATATGTATACATATAGAACGTATGTCCAAGGCATAAGGTTGAATTTAGGTGATATGTTTTTAGAGCTGACAGTTATATTACTTATATTTGTGGGATGAAACTCAATAACAGTAAATAGAGTTGATGTAGGTATGTGGTAAACAAATACCTATTGGAAAACATGTCGTAATCCGGTATTATTGTAGGTAAATAAATTAGCAAGCTGAAGTGGCAATGGGCAGGCCACATTGCACGCAGAGCAGATGGTCGATGGGGTCGAAAAGTGGAGACCACGGCTAGGCAAACGCAGCGTAGGACGTCCACGCACAAGATGGACAGACGACCTTATGAAGGTCGCCGGGGACACGGTAAGAAACTTGGCGGGAATTCTTTTTTCAAACAATCATGGTACATCTTACAACTAACATGCATTAAAAAAACATGAAATCGATTTTAAATAAATTGAAATATAATAATAATAACAAGAGATGACCTACATTTGAAGAGATCCTCGATTTCTCCAAGATTCCATCATCAGACCCCAACTTGGCCAACGGGACCATCTCGGGGTTATACACGTTCGATCACAAAAAAAACATCGATTCACGATTCTCGGAGATATCAGGTAACATACATACAAAAAAAAAACAGTCGAATTGAGAACCTCCTCCTTTTTTTGAAGTCGGTTAATAAAGCAGGTATGTTTTAGGTATGCAATGAGTGACTTTCAAATAACCAATTAGTTTACCATAATTATATTTAGAAAGGTTTTAAGTAGTTGGTGAATTATGAAATTTATGAATGACACACTTTTTAATGATAATTGACCTTGACTATTAATTTCACATTTTTAATGATTTCTCTTTTTGTACATAATTTAACGATATAAGTAGGTACACTGAATTGGCTATGTAAAGTTGTCTGAAGGTATGAATATTATATTTTCCCTGATAGCCGTTATCTTGAGGTTCAAGAAAATGTGGCTCTTTTATTTTTATGTCCTATAATTTGATAACAATCTTTTTTTAAGTGAGTGTGATGACATTTGTTCAGTTTTATGGATGAACAGAGCCTAATGCTTTCGTCTGCAACAAGTTCAATGAAATAGAAAAAAAAATAGAATGACACAAGTGACATTGACGTTGACGGATTTTTTTTAACGAACGAATTTCGTAGAGTGGGGGATAGAATGAGCGAATGCTCGTTTAGTCTAAATGCATCTTTAGAGTAAATGTTCAGATATTTTTGATATTCCTGGCCGCTCCGATATGAAGGCGACTGTAACATGATTTTTTTTAACATTTAACAACGATAAAATTTTGTATAAATGATTGGCAATATTATCGCGTTCTGATACTTCTGATACAGCCTTGTCTAATAATTATGTATCCAATTCTAACCTTCATTTTAAAACATAAGGTTCAAAATCGTTGACATATTTATGCCACAGGCGCCCAATTAAAATCTTATTAACATTTTATTTCGGAATGTTATTATGCGAACCTGTTAAGAGAAATCGCAATGAAGTAAATTATAGCTAAATTGCTATAAATTATGTTAAAATGATACGATTATGGAAAATGAGGTTGCTTTTTGGTGCACAGATTACTGAACCCATAGAAGATTCAAGGCTTACGATGAAAAAAAAATGTGTTGTGAGTACGTGGGTTGGGTACCATGTACCAACTAAGCGGCGATTTAAAAATGTACAATTATAATTAGAGCCTGTTCACACTAGCGATTCACTTGGACGATTTTATATAGAACTTTTGTATAGAAATCGCTTTTAAATTGCCCAAGTGAATCGCTAGTGTGAACAGGCCCTTACAATATATTGCGAAACTAAAGGCCAAGCCACATCGGCTGCGTGTGCAGCACGTGCGCGTGTGCGTGTGCGTGGTGTGTGCGTTGTAGCGTATGTAATGTCATAGTAGATGCCACACCGCTTGGGTCTCACGCACGCGTGCGCACGTGCTGTACGTGTACACTTCGGTGTGGCTCGGCCTTTACCTCATGGTAAACTCAATAAAGGCGTGTATTGTGAGTAGTTACTAAGCGATAGATAGATGTATAAAATCGATGGATACATACTACAAGTAGGAAAGCAACCAGGACTTACCAAAAATGTTTTTTTAGTAGGTACAGATGGTGCCTTTTTTAGGCTCTAATGCGAGAAGTGGGTAATTTTACGTCAGGTCCAAAACTTCGGAGGGCAATCTGTACTAAAAAACGTCGTACGAGACACGTGCAAAAAGGAAATTCGTAACTCGTGTCGATTTAACTCCCTATCGGTCGTGTTTTAAAACATCGCCACTCGTTTCGAATTTCATGTTTTTCGCACTTGTGTCGTAATGTACTATTTTATGATGAATAACCAAAGAGGTTCCCTTACCTTGGAAAGTATAGGATCCGTTAGGTTTTACTCGATACGTAATGCATGCTATCGCGCTCGCTCTGATATACAGGGTGGCTGGTAAGTATACCGACAAACTTGAAAGGTGTACTCCTGAACACATTTTGAGATTATAATTTCATATGAACTTTTCTGGATTCGGCTTAGTTTAAGAGATAATGACATGTTATTCAAAAAACTATTCTCATCACAAGTCACTGAAAAATGCCTGCACGATTAAAATTCTTGCACTAGTAGTTTTCATCTCAACATACACACTGATTAAAGTTAGAGAAAATGAGAAAAAAGGTTCAGAAAAATGTTCAACAAAAAAAAATATCAAAAACCCTGACAAAAAAATTCTTTCCCTACAATTTATTACTGGTCATGTACAAAAAAAAAACAAAATATCAAAAAACGGAATAACCAATAAAATTTTTTTTTTGTTCGATAATGACATATGTCACATATTTTTTTTTACTTCTTTTGTTATCAAAAATGCATTGGTAAAGTCTGTCGGTATACTCCTTCCCACCCTGTATTGAAGCGAGCGCGATAGCCTGCTTTACGTAGTAAAACCTAACGTTACCGATACTTGCAAGTCATGGTACGGCTACGTCGGGAACCTCAAGCATCGGAAGCAGGTGAGGTGAGGTCATCATCATCATCATCGACATACCTATGAGCTGAAAGACGTCCACTGATGAACATAGGCCCCAAAGATTACCACAATGACCGGTCCTGCGCCACCAGCATCCAGCGGACTCCTGCGACCTTCACCAGGTCATCAGTCCACCTTGTGGGGGGTCTACCCACGCTGCGCCTTCCGGTACGTGGCCGCCACTCGAGAACTCGTCTCAACGGCTATCGGTTCTACGTGCAATGTGTCGCGCCCAACTTAGCGAATTAAGGTACGGTGGCGTATTTTAGTTTTCAGTTGCGGAGTCCGTTGGATGAAATCCATGGTTATTCGTTAGTAAGGAAATAATTTAATTCCACGAATTATTATTTATTGTATCGCTACAAAGTTCACATGCCACACACCGGGTGTCATCTGTTGGTGACTCGTTCGTTACCTATGTCATACTCTGTATTATCATTTAACCTAGTAAGGCCCAACGTCCTATTTTTAGGACGACAAAATATACTCCTAAATGTGGTTTTAGACCAAACGAGCGAATATCATTCTATCCCCCACTCTACGAAATCAACGAATTTTGACGAATCACGTTTTGTGTGACGAACTTTCGTAGAGTGGGGAATAGAATGACCATTCGCTCGTTTGGTCTAAATCCACCTTAACGAGCCATGACGAATTTGGAATTTTATTTTGTAAATCCCAAAATAAAAAATAAAATGTCCTGTTTTAGGATACTAGGTTATTATTTCACCTCTCCTAAAAATAGTATTAGGTCGAAAGTAGTACGAAGTTAAATAAAGGTGTTCGTGGGTGAATCGACACTTTTCTTACTGTTATTGCCATGGTTACGGTCGCCTGAGTCACGCTGGCTTTATGCAAAATTATGCTATTTAAATTATGCAAACACGCATTTTTCAGGAATTTGTCTCTATCACTCCAATTTTTCGAACATAATCGGCCTAACCGCTTTTGAATAACTACGGAAGTAGGCCCGACATGGTCTTGGCCGGTTTTTTCTAGTCATTCCCTAACTAATAAAGTAACTCGTTGTAATCGTAAAGCAACATAGTAATTGGAAATGTCTTTTGTTCGGTTATTGGCAATTATCTATGGATAAATAATGTTTCATTACAGATTCAATGGCGTTCATTAATTGTCTGTGAATTGCGAGTTGCGGTACCTACTACAATGTACAGAATACCTACCCGGAATCTTTGTTTATTTCATTCACGACATTTTCTTTAAATTGATGGTAATACAATATGTTGAAATCTTAATAAAATGTTTGTAAGTACCTAACCTATAGTAGGTGTTTCATATAGAACCAATAGGGTATATCAAGACCATATAGGGTAAGTGCTCCAGTGAATGAACACTTTAGGAAATTTTCAACTTAATTTATTTTTTGTGGCTGGGAGCAATAATGAAGTTTAAATATGAATGTTCTTATAGAGTAAACCACTATTGTAGTTTTCTAAAATCAATTTTATTTTGCATTAGTGTGTAAAAATATAACGCGTAGTAGAAATGTACAAAAAACTTATTTTACGAAAAAACTTGTATTTTGTTCGTTCACTGGATTTGTTCATTCACTGGAGAACTTACCCTAGTCAAAGACAAAATAAGGTGTACGCAAAAATGTTCAAAATTATGTCCCAGTGCACTCTAATTCTGTGTAATAAGAACATCGAAACATATTTATGAGCAGATTCTTTCGATACTTATTTTTCCACTTGACTGTAGGTACTAACTGCATGGGAATTTTAATTCTTGATTTCTTGAATTGTTTTGCTCCCATACAAACTATTGATCCTGAACAGGAACAGAATCAATTGGCATCAAAAAAAGTTGGTTAATATTACCATTTTCTCGCACCCTGTATGTTTTTTTCCAAAATCTTCATTAATTTTAAATCGTGGGAAGGTCTTCCAAGACCTTTTTCGCGTAGCTACGCTGGATATGTGCTGGTAGATATAGGTAGGTAATTAAAGAAAAAAATAAATTAAACAAGTTTTCTGTAAAAAACAAATTCGTAAGGTGCGTTCAAACCGAAAGAGGATTCGCTATTCTAACCCCCCACTCTACGAAATTCGATCGTTACACAAAACGTGATTGGTTGATTTCGAAGAACGGGGGATAAAGACAAAACAGCGAATGCTCTTTTGGTTCGAACGCACCTGTGTGTATACGTCCTTAAGCCGGACGCACAGCGAATTTGATTGAAGGGACAAGTTATCGCCGGTAAAAAAAGGAGAACCACCCACCTTAAGAGTAGTCAAGTGAAACTGTATCATGATTCATGATTTTACCGTAGGTAGGTACCATTTCTTGTTTGTAGCAGTTTTTTGCAGGTACAGTAGAGGCATCGTAAGAAGTCGTTTTTGACGTTTGTTTGCACATGAAGTTCTGTAAATGTTGACAGTTAGTATAATGGAGCAAATGTCAAACTTCATTGTTGCCTGTACAGAATAGTGATGTTACTACTGTTGCTGCAATTTATCGATACGTCAATCGAAATAAATAAGTAAACCTTTTTTATGGAGGTACGAATAATTGCTATAGTAGTAGGTACGCACATATTTTCTAAAAGTTTGTTATGGTTTCGACAGGTCCTCGCGAGCCCGTGTGCCCGGTGGATACGCGGCTTTACAGACTGTGTTGAACTTGACAACCAGATAAATGTCAAAATTGTTATAAAATCACGTATAATTTTATATTTCGTAGAATAATAATTTATGTACCACTACGTTATCACCTAGATGTGCTCTGATTTTAATAAATGGTTTTAGTGACTTTATATACTGTATATACGGCATTTCTCTATTTGGCATACCTACATTGCCCTCTGAGCTAGCACGCAAGTTTACCAAAGTGGGTTGGGAGTGGATCGCTGCAGGCTGGCAAACTCGCGTCCAAGCTCATGGTCTCAACCACTGCCAGTTCTGCATTGACATTACTACCAAGTGAAACTACCTACGTATATTGTATATCAGACTCCGATACTATTTGACCTGGCATTACATTTGGACACCGATTACCTACTGCTATTAATTGTTGAACTTGATTTTTAATTTTGACACTGGTTTTGACACTAGTTACTATCTCTCGCTAACAGAGGTTGTGGCTGCTATTTCCTCTATAGGTCACGTCCTATCCGTCCTATAAAACATCCTGCCTAAATGCTACTTTACGTCATTATGACGTCACCGGCACCAAAGTTTCGCTGCCTGCTAATGATTCTAAGTAAGATTACCAAACACTTTTTTAGTTCGGATTACCGAACACTATTTTAATTAAATTTTTTTAATGGCAAGTACCAGATCTAACGCCCTTTCGCACTTGACTGAAAATTTTACGACGGTAAAATCGAGCGTTTCACTACACTATTGTGAGCTGTCAAAAACGACTTCTTACGATGCCTCTACTTTAGTAGCAATCATCACGACCCTGTTTTTTATGTACATATTCCCAATTTTAGTTTCATCTTATCGTTACTTTACAATTATTTGTAAATTCTAATACTCGTCATTTGTTCATAATTATAATCCCATAGAGATGTTTATGACTATGTTGATTTAGTTGTCTATTGGAAAAATAAATAAAGGTACAGTACTTATTGCATATTATTGCGCCTCAAAGATAAATCACTGCACTGGGACATATTTTTGAGCATTTTACACACACCTATATTTTTACCTTTGACTGACATAATTTTATCTCCCCCAATCTCGTAAGTCAGATGCCTGCAACATTAAATGCTACAGCGTACAAAGTAGGCTACTAACACATGTACATACATTTATATAACTGTACTCTATAAGTTACAACGCTAACTTACAATTACAGATCGCAGGCGCATCTCGTGGGCAGACTACAGTCAATTAATGTTAGTTTGATTGATCGATTATAATGGTGGATGCTGTTACTGCAGCTAATGTATTGCGATGTAGTCACGTCAGGCACTGGTCTCACCGCGAGCTACTAAGCTATGAACTATCGGCTATAAACACGAACAGAAGATACGTACTCCCGTGTAAATAAAAGAAACACGGCGATACTCGCCCAGCTATCAGCTATCACCGCCCGGGCGAGTATATCGCCCTGTCTCTTTTTTTAGTTTTACACGGGAGTGCGTATCTTTTGTTCGTGTTTATAGCCCATAGTTCACAGCTTAGTAGCTCGCGGTGAGACCAGTGCCTTACTGCGGCTAATGGTTTGCGATGTAGTCATGTCTTAGTCATGGGAGATGGCAAAATAGGTATTCTATTCAAATCCGTGTAAGAGAGTAATGTAAGTACCTAATGAATTTCTGGCGTGTCTCTTTATTTATCAACCGACTTCAAAAAAAGGAGGAAGTCCTAAATTCGACTATGTTAAATATTTTTTTAATTTGACTGTTTTTAAATAAATAAATATTATCTAAATTATAAATATTAGATGTCATATACCAAAGAAAAACGACCAAGATCACCTATGTATGTCCGAGGTGGGGATCGAACCCACGTACTCAGCTTTCGCGGCTGATGCCTGTACCCTCCGCCACTCGGTCTTAGCAACCACCGGTCAAATTTCTCGGGTATATGCAATCCCTTACAAGGCTAGGCGCCTTTGACCATTCTCTGAGGGTAAGCAATACATGCCTGCACCTCCTATTTAGAATACTTTACAGTTTTCTAGAATAGCTAGAGAACTGTAAAGTAGTGATTTAGTTAATAAATAATTTGATTTGTACTTTCGCAATATGTTAAATATTATCTATCTAACTATCTTAAGGTGGATTTAGACCAAACGAGCGAATGATCATTCTATCCACCGCTCTACGAAATTCGTTCGTTACACAAAACATGATTCGGCGAAATTCGTTGATTTCGCAGGTGATAGAATGAGCGAATGCTCGTTCGGTCTAAATGCACTTTTATAGGCATTCTATTCTATGTTAACATTATTACCTGAATAAAGTTCTTTAACAATCAAATTGAATATAGATCTTATAAGTACTTGCCTCCTTAGTATCAACTCCTTGGTGCAATCATACGTAGGTAAATGATAATATAATAATTATTTTGTTCATAATCAGAAAACCCAAATAGCATAAAGCAATCGATTTGAATGGCGTTATCTCGAAACTGTTCAACATATTACCATTCTCGACTTTAGTGTACCAGCAATAAAGTTTATTTGCGATGTATGATAACGATTGACGGATGTCAAATCATTTTAACTGGACATGTCATTAATGAGACCCAATTCCAGATGATAAACTTTGTCTAGCCGATTGGTATGAAGTGATGTCGAAAAGTATACATAATAATACTCGTATATCTGAGTGGTTTAGTAGAAACAAGCCATTTCCGTGCCTAGCGTAAAAGGGTTTTTACTAAGATATCTACTCATATATACAGTGTGGAAATTAAACTCAGGCCCTGGAGGATAACTACTTTAAATCCTTAAGCTAGCTCATTTTACTTAAAGGAGATATTCCTTTATTTTTGAAAAGAAACAAATCTGCATTAAGAGATTATTTTCCTAACTAGTGCGAAAACCACTGTATATTATACTGTTTATAAATCGACTATGTCTATAGGACTAAGTTTGCCTTGAATTTACTTCATCACATCAGCTTTTTCAGTCGTATATACCTAGCTGGATATAAGTATGTACGAGTAGTATGTACCTCTCTGCTTAGGTATCCGTATGGACGCTTTAGAACGAGGGATAATATCTACCCATACTTAATTGCTAATCTCAGCCTCAGCTATTAATACATTTTCGTCATTATTTCAGAAATTTGCCATCATATTTAAAATTCATATCCTAAGGGTCTCTTTACCACCATATATCTTGAGATATAAATCATATCAGCCGAAAAACATACCTTTTCCTACTGAACATAGGGCTCCACCAAAGATTGCCACAATGACTGGTCCCTCAGTCACTTGCGGGCCTAGCCAAGATGCCAATCTGCAATCGTATACGATAAGCGATAAGTCACGTGACCATAATAATGTCAATGGTCATGTGACTTTTCGTACCAATCTGTCATTCTCATACATTTATTACTTATAACTTATCGTTTACGATTGTAGGATGGTCATACGTGGTCATCAGTCCACCTTGTGGGGGGCCCCACACTGTACCTTTCGGTACGTGGCCGCCACTCCAGAGCCTTTCCACCCCAACGGCCATCGATTCTACGTGCTATGTAAAAATGTGCAAATGTTGCACATCACAACTAGATTGTGCCTTCGCCGATTAACATACGGGAAAATCCCAATTTTATTACGTAACCGTTTATTAAGTTTTAAGAAACTGTGAATGCGCATATTCGCAGAAATCTATAAGATTCCTTTTAAGTTAAACTTTCCAATTTGTAAGAAACCGACATTTCGTATTAACTGTTTCTTACGAAAGTTCCGAAAACATGTCAACGATTTTCAACCTTATACCGTAGACATACGTTGCGTAATGTATACATATTATTGGACAAGCAAGCACTAACCACAATACTTGTTCTCGCTAAAAGTTTTAAAAGCATTTCCATTAAGATACCCATTTTAGAGTTGCTTCCCAATTAATACACATTTAGTTAGTAACACTATTTAATCTCGTTTTATCACCCTTACCATGGTTTTACAGCTTAGTCTGTTAGTAAACTCATTCGCAATTCATCTCTCTTGCGCGAATAGTTCAATATTACACTATTATTATTGTAAATAAGGGCTAGAAAATTTGCCGGATCGACCGGTTGCGATCTATTGTTGCAGCCCTGTTTTATAGTTCATTACTAATACCCGTTGAGTCTAGGAAGTTCCAGATTCTTTGGGCTGTAATATTCTGTACCTCGTGAGGTTGAAGTACCTGCCTACCTAGGTGAATACTTCTTAATATAACACTACTTGTTGCTTATGAATCTGGGTCAAACCTGTAGTGGAATAGAACAAAATAAATGTCAAATAATTGGTTTGAATATACGTTCCCATTGGAACATTCGTTTTCCATACGGAAACATGTGAGAAAATAAAAAATAAGGCCATGTTTAGTGTTAGTGCACGTGTGACATTACCATACCTGGGATAACTCGGGGCATTTATACGAAAGTGATGTAGCAAAATATTTTATCGACTAAAAATATATCGATGTTACTGTGAATGTCAATATCAAAATGTTATTCGGCATAAATAAATATTAGGTACTTACTCTACAATTAAAATAAAAAAATAATTTAAACGGGCAGTTACGCGTTTATTTTAAAATAATTTTCAAAATATACAATTAATATTAAAATATCAATATTTAAATTGTCATTTTGATTAAAATGACATCTGCATACTTTACTAACTGAAGAGGCCCTATATCAGATATGACATCGAACCTCTGTACTGTAATCGAGAATGTTCAATAAGCACATCTTTCATTATAATTATATCGACATCTTTTTCATCGATATCAAATCCCTATAACTTGCCCCCAGTTATCCCAGGTATGGACATTACATACGCTGCAACGCGCACGCCATACACGCCACGCAGCCGGTGTGGCTTGGCTTGGCCTTTGATTGAACTCACGGCGGCAGCTACAAGCACACAGCTTATCTACGAGAGCACTCTGCGAGATCTAAGAATGAACTTTTGACTTATTAATATCAGGGTATGAAGGTCGCCGAGACACGCTGGATGCAGGTTGCATCTAACCGGTACATGTGGAGGTCCAGAGCGGAGGCCTATGTTCAGCAGTGGACGTCTTATGGCTGAGATGATGATGAATATCAGGGTAAGACTCATCATTTTTCAGATAGATTTAATTCATAATTATACACTGTATGGCTCATTTCTGAACTGTCAAATGTTCATTCTTAGAAATCGGCAACAATAGTGCCTTGTAGTAGCGAACCCATAGTAAAGGTATTCAGTGTCATTCGCTTTACTCGTTGTACCTGTTTAAAAGAATGCCGTACATCTTACGAATTTTTAGTATCGTTAAGCTGTTTTGTCATGGAGATGGAATGTTTTAACAGTGATAAATGGCTTTACTAGAATGTTGACTACTGAATTAGTAAGACATAGAACCGGACTGCGTTGAGGTGGGTTTTTCAACTGCAATACACTGCATTCCGACTGCAGTACAATCGGCCACACAGATATGTGAAAAAAATGAAAATAGTACATTTCGATGCAAATGCAAAAACATTTTTGCGCACTAGTTAGGAAAAAGTTTATTGTTTATTATCCAGCAAGCCAGCAAGGCGGTGGCAAGGCAACTGTCAGGTTATTCCTACAAAAATCCAATTTAATACTTTTACAATGCATATGCTCAGAAAGTGCTCTTTTTAAGGGTAAACTTATGTACAGAAAGTGTTTTTTTCTCGCACATGTGCGGGAAAAAATATTCATAGTACTTTTCCACACGGCCTGGTTGGTAGTGCTGAGATAGTCAGGTTTTCCTCTCATAATGCATTGCAAAATGTTGTATAATACAGATGTTGAAATGTGTGGGTAGACTTTTTTAAAACACGAGCGAAGCGAGTAGTCACCGACACTCGTATGCGTATGGACGCATTGGGGATTACCCCACGCTGGGCAAGTGAACTCGCGA
>JALPQI010020840.1:0-24779 GCA_025490895.1 Thaumatotibia leucotreta | reverse complement strand
TTTGTGGAACAAATCAAATTGTTTTATTTATACTTTTTGAGCAGTATTGTTTTTAATAGTAACAATACTATGTGTACAAATTATACCGAAGCTTACCAAATCTGGAGGTGGGATTTGAACCCGCGTCCTCAGCTTTCTATATTTTTTTTGGTATTTATGACATCCAAGAATTTTGTATCAGAAAATATGCTTTTTTAAGTGAGCATCAAGGATCGGACAAACGCCCGTCATTTTGAAAACATAACCCTGTTCCTAACAGTAGAGACTTTCTTATGTTACCTTATTTTATTTTATAACATTTTAACACTATCACAAAGTATGTATTTCGGGAATCGCAACTCCTATTAACTTGTACTCACCATGAATGTGAATTTGTGACCCATAAACGATTTAAATTTTTTGATATTGAATTTCGATGTACTGAATGCATAATTAATATCTTCTTCGGCTACCGCATTAATTATTTATGAAATAAAACTATTTAAACGGATTATGTATATCTCGTATATTAATTAATTTACTTAAATCGTTTATTGGTCACAATCACGATATGTACAAATTGAAAAATTAAGAAAGAGTCAGGATCTCCTAAATAGATACTTTGTGTAAGTGATATTTAAAAAAAAACATCATGTTAAATAAAATATGTCAAAATCATAAGATAAGGAAGTCTCTACTGTACGGAACAAGGTTATGTTTTCAAAATGACGGGCGTTTGTCCGATCCTTGGCTGAGCATGCAATTTTCTAGATAAAACAGCTAGAGACGAATAGGCTTTAGAAGTCCACCTTTTATTATAACAGTGGATAGGTATAATTTAGTACATACTAATACCTATAATGTAGCGTTTTCACTTCAGCGCCATTCAAGTGTGGTAAAAATGAAGAGTACCAAGCATGCCCAGAAAGCTGTCCAGGAGAAAGATGCATCGATATGATGAACAAACAAGTATGCCCAAAACCTACAGCTGGCATTACAGAGAATTGCAGGCCAGCGTGCAAATGTAAAAAGGGCTACTTGAGAGATGCCGACGGTATATGTATCCCAGGTCATGACTGTAAGTATCTGGGTCAATATTCTTTTCGTTGTCTTGTTTCATACCACTCTCTCACGGTTCTAGTTGCTGTCTCGACTCAGTATATAACAAAAATCCGGTGCACTTGTATTTCTTTTTCACGCTAGATTTTAATCCATACATCGAAAATTGGAAACAAAAGATCATCTCATACAAAAATCACAACCATGTTAGGTTTTTTAGGGACACAAAATAAGACAACGAAAAGAATTTTGACCCATCTATTGACATAATTTAAAAAAAACATAAAAATAAAGAAAACAACAAAGTAACGCTCACTTTGTTTTCTTCCTAGAGAATTCAAGCATGTCTGCGAAAACTGGTGTAACGTCATATTTAAAGACAAACGGGTCTTAATCGCGTAAACTTACGTTTAATTGATACAGTTTCTCGCCAGTCTGCCTGCGACCACGGGTGTAACGTCATGCCCGAAACGTCAGAATAAAGTTAAACGTAAGTTTACGCGATTAAGGCTCATTTATCTTTAATGTATAATCTTTAAAATATGATCGTGAAAGTTTAAACCAATACACTGATGTAACCTCATGTTTGATATGTATATCTAAAGAACTTTATGCAATTAAATCCAATTTGTCTTTAAAATATGAGTGATAATAGATTATGAAGTGATGAGTTTTGTCTATAGATTCTGCTTTGTAATAGAATATTACTTACATACTTATTATACAGGGTATTTCTTAAAGCAGAATCAACTTTAACTGAAAACTATACTCATCATACATAATTATAATACAGTAATATTGATACACATTTTCACGATTTTTACTAATATAATATAATATATTTACAAGGAGCGGGACTTAAAATAGACTTTCAATACTTGCATTTATATATCCTTACGTTCTAGGCGTGATTATGTTTAGATAATTTTCAGATACATTTATTTTATTCCTGTAGTTGTAGAAAACAACTATTATATTCTTTTTATTTGTTATATAGGTCCGAGGAGGTTTGTACCTCACAAAGATGAAGATCCATTGTGAGAATCCACGTCTTCTCAGCGAGTTCAACAATTCCTAAAAATTCAAAAAAATGTTTGTATTATTTCAATTCAGTAAAAATCATTTAAAATGTAACCTTTAATTTCTTTACTTTAATAAACGTAGGTTTGAGTTATTTGACATTGAGTTTATAATTTCTATCAATAGTTTTGTTTACATGCAGTTTTTTTATTAAAAGTTTAACTAGATCCAGCATTCAAATTTTTTTCATTGCAACCCTTTTGACACCCAAGAATATTATTTTAATTTTTTCTAAGCTAACAATTTTCAAACCAAACTAAAATTATATTGGCAGCGAATATCCGACATTTTCTATACAGTGACACAATTAAGGTGCATTTAGACCAAACGAGCATTCGTTCATTCTATACCTCAATTTACGAAATCAACTAATATCGACGAATCACATTTTGTGTAACGAACGATTTCGTATAGTGGGGTATAGAATAACGTTTGGTCTAAGTGCACCTTTAGAAGACAATGTTTCTTCAAAAATTGAGTGAACTTCTTTTAATGTTTTTTTGATCAACTAATAAAATTCATGCGATTGTCTTCTTAAGAATATCAGTAAGACATGATCAACATGGTCAACGGAACCTCCAGCTTTGTAGGCAGGGTCACTACCAACAACTAGGCTACGGAGGTTGACAAAATCATAATTAATCGTTTTATTAGTGATTTACTTAAAATTAACATTTTAAAATAGGACAACTAAACTTTGAAACTTATTTTAGAACAACAGACAAAAACTAAAAATAACTACACACTGTTTTTAGTATAAAGTTATTATATATAGTACCCTATCTATTATTTCCTAAGTATTCTTACTGCCGTCACCACACTGCTAAAAAAACTGATATACCTAAAATGTATAAATCAAAATATGAAGCAAATAATTTGATTTGTTCTAATTAACTAGGATACCGTTGCAATAGAAATAATATTCTGCTCGCAGCCCGGCAACTGCGGTCACTGCTAACAAGCTTGACTTCTGTATAAAATAATATCGAACTTGAAATAATATTTTATCTATCATAGAAGTGCATTGTTCTGGAGTCTGGTGAAAGTGCATTTAGACCAAACGAGCATTCGCTCATTCTATGAACCCCTCTACGAAATTCGTTCGTTAAACAAAACGTGATTCGACGAAATTCGTTGATTTCGTAGAGTGGGGGATAGAATGAGTGAATGCTCGTTTGGTCTAAATGCACATATAGGTACACTCATTTGGAGTCCTAGGCCACTCTTATAGAACCGTATCAAAATACAAGTAATGACATATTTTTAACAATTTGATTTATAAAACAAACTTTAGGTACATTCGGCTGAATGTTTTTAAGTACAACATCATCATCATCATCATCTCAGCCAAAAGACGTCCACTGCTGAACATAGGCCTCCCCTCTGTCCATTTTGTGGGTGGACGTCCTACTCTGCGTTTGCCTAGCCGTGGTCTCCACTCGAGCACTTTTCGACCCATCGACCATCTTTTCGGCGTGCAATGTGGCCTTCCCATTGCCACTTCAGCTAGCTAATCCGGAGGGCTATGTCAGTAACTTTAGTCTAAGTAAGTACAATAAGTTTTATACAATTCGAAAAGTAACTACCAATCCATCATTAACTACAAACTTGTTAATTTGTTATAAAAATAAGTTTTTTGAACTTATTTTGAAATAGTTTTATTTTCCTCAGATCCAGTAAGTAGCCTCAGCAGGTTAGTATCAATTCAACAAATTTTATTATATGAAGCAGGTTAAAAAATATAAAATTGTGCGCACGCTTTGCAAAAAATAGTCTATACAGGTTGATTTTTCATCACAAATTTTGGAAGTTTAATTCTGAGGTCATGTTGAGAAAAAAAATCTGATGTTCCATACATTTTCGGCAAATAATATCTCAGGGTTTGTTGTATGGAGCATAAGATTTTATTTCTCGAATCGGAATTAACCCCCTAAAATTTGACCGGTGAATAAAAAAATACCCTGTAGAATATAATAGTATATAGTTGTACCTATTACAAAGGCATATATCGGACGCAATACAATTAGCTGAGGTTGCACAAATATTCCCTTTAATTCATCAAACAGGTCTAGCCCACAAAATTCGTGTTTACCCGCTGCACCGTACATTAGCTGCAAACCAATTTCCACCGTGCTGTGTAATAACTCTTTGAGCACAAATCTGTGAGCAGATCTAATCAATCAGCTGCTGTAATTCGAATAAACTTTGCTTTTCCGCGCATATTTTGGAAGCAACACGTTGGCAATAGTATATATTGTGCATCTAGGGAGGTAACGGTATTACTAACTAGAGTGTTTTTAATATCTCGAGTTTGTATTCCGCTTACAAAGCCATCTAATATCAGCCAAAAATACGTCCACTGCTTAATATGCCTGCCCTAAAGACCCTCAATGACCGGTCCTGCACCACCTGCATCGTACATGAGTAACATGAGGTGCATTCCACGAGGAAGACTACTTTGTCGTGAACGTGACAGCTATAACAGCTATCTTAGAAATATATGAAAAGTGCGAGTATTCACTATAAACCAGTTAAACCCAGCTATAAAATATATTTTTTTAATTATATTTAATTTTATTTATAAACAAACTACAAGTAGGTGCATACAAAATTAAATTTAAAAAGTATAACTAAACTAAAACTAGATAAAATCTAAAACAGGCCCCTGCGGCATGGTACCCAGGACGCTGGCAGCATTTCCTGGCTGGATTGTCAACCTAATGCGTTGAGCGAGGAAGCTGCCAGCCCTTGGGTCTCCCGTGGCGTCTCTGAGTCTCTTCGATAGGTCTTTGAAGAGACTCAGAGCGCTAGGACCCCACGGACCAAAGGTCTCGACACCGAAAGGAACGAAATCATATTCGGCGCCGAGACCACTGTATTCTTGGATTTTTTGGTTATAAAATTAAGATAGGTACACCAAAAATAAAGTTGTACTTGTAACTTTTTTCGATGTACGCGAATAGCGGTGTCACGTAACCGACATTCTTGTGGAATGCTCCAGTTATAGCCATGCGATTAAATAAATAAGGGAACATGTTATTAGACAGCTATGCTCGACAAGGGAACTATATTCAGAACTGTCATTACCGAGCTAATCAAACAATTTGTAGGCTCGTAAAAACTTATCCAATCTCGGCAAGTAGGTACCAAACTATGAGATTTATTAGACGTGATGTGTTTAGTGCTACTGGAATGCGAGAACTTGGTCAAGTTTATGATGGGATTAGTAGGTACAGTCAGTGAAACCCCTTTAATACGATTCTGTATGGACCAGACAAAAAACTGTTGTCTCCTTAGTCCATTATGATAGTCTATGGGTGCAAAACTTTAACAAAACTTCATAACTTACATTATAGGTCAGCCTCCGTAGCCTAGTTGGTAGTGACCATGCCTACGAAGCTGGAGGTTCCGGGTTCGAATCCCGGCGAGGGCATTATATGTGTATTTATTTATCACAAATATTTGTTCCTTGGTCATGGTACTCATGGCTGTCTTTGTATTTAAGTAGCTATATGTATCTATCTATTATACATATATATCGTCGCCTGGTACCCATATCACAAGCCTTAATTGAGCTTACCGTGGACCTAGGTCGATTTGTGTAAGATGTCTCAAGATATTTATTTATTTATTTATAGCAACACTTTATCCAATAAAAACACGAATATTATTGAAAAACTTCAATCCAATTTTAGTGCCTTTCTCGAAATCCTGAACTTACAATATTTGGGTGTGTATATATGTGTATTTTATGGATGTATATGCTGTTTCATGTCCACTTGACAAGTTTTGTTAAAGTTTTGCACTCATAGTTCCGATCCCTAAAATCGTGCTAAAATCAAAGTTGCTTGCGTGATCGTTCTTGGTAGATACCCTGTTCACTCTTGTTCCAAAACCCAGGTATAATGTTTTACCATGTAATAATACGAAAGTATACTTTCAATGACATTAAATAGAAAATACTCAATTATAAAATACTGAATAAGGTGGTTTGCCGTGTGGTGACGGCAGTAAGAATACATTTGTCACCACCCCAACTCCTCCTGCGGGTGTCGTAAGAGTCGACTAAGGGATTGAAGTGTCATTTACAATTCTGGCACCCTAGTGAAAAGGGGTATAAATCGAAATTTGCCACTTTACAGGAGAGCCAAAAAACGATTGGCGAAATTATTAAAAATTACTGTGCCGAAATGGCTAAAGAATTAGAATTACTTTAAATGTACTTTGAGTAAATACAATGCGCTCTTTCACATGCCGTCATTGGTTTATGGCTAAAATCAATAGTTTAAAAAAAAATTGACTTGTACCCGCTGAAATAAATGCTATTTGGAAATATAACCAAATTAGTACCCCTTTTCACATATATTGGACATTAGTGAAATCGGGTATACATTTAACTTATTTTATAATAACTCTTTTTGAGATGTACTTTTACGAAAAATTTTTAGCTAAGTTTGTTTGCGAAATTAATTTTAATGGCATAGCATATACGTATACAATATAATCCCAAAAAACCGACTTATACTATTGTGCACAAAATATTAGTAACGTGTAAAAGGAAATATAAAGATTTATATTAATGACTTTATTCAATTGTATCTAAATTATATGAAATAAGTTACAATAAAAATATTTCTTTTTTCCATTTTTTATTACAAATTATTTCCTTGAATTAGAAAAATATTACTTCTTTTCAACAGCCAAAACACAACGTATCATAAAATGAAATGTTTTTAAATTTCATAGTACCAAAAAATACCATAATGTAGCATTTATTTATTATTATTACAATCGTGTCATAATATTTTTTTTCTCATGCCTTATTTTACTAACACGGTAGGTACTCGACAAAAAACCTAAAAAGTACAAATAGTCCTACTGTCCGAGCTATGACTTTATGCCCTGGATGTCGTGCGCGCAGCTATGTAGGTAGGTACGTTCCGTAACGCCTGAATGGCAATTTTGTATCTTATCGAGTCACCTAAAATAACATACTATTATATAATAAAAAACTATTGTCTAAAGCCTATCGTAATGTACATTACGATACAACTGTGATTTAAAAATAAGTTCGAAATAAGCATAAATAAAGCAAAGCACAACCAAAGGGAGTGTTTAAAATCGACACGATTTACGAATTTAATTTTACAGTACAGATGGCCTTGCCAAGTTTTCAACCAGGCAAGATATAAACAACTCCTCGCACTAGTGTGTAAAGAAGTTATTTCAGTTGTTTCGCATGATTAAGATGGCATACTGCAACGTCACTGTTTACGTTGCGGTACTCTATATGGAATCTTAATAGTATAAAAAGCCTGTCACTATTATGTTCTATTGATTATAATTCTTATAAAAGTCGTATCGGTAAATATAGGTACGATCAACTTGAATTATTATGTTAATTATACATTAACTTTATTATTTCGTTAGTAGACAATTTAAAAAAATATTGTGATAATATTGTTTTCATTATGTTAGCATTCGTAAAAGTGGCCAGGCATGGTTTCCGGGTGGCTGTTTTGAAATTGTTCTAATCACATGTTTCTGGAGTAATATAGACAGCCATAGAACAGCAGCAAATACTCGTATAAGGCTATATCGAGCTTTCTATATTACCTAGATCATTATGTAAAAAAGTTACTACAATTTAAAAAAAAGTATTTGCGTTAGGTCATTTAAAAACTGTCAACACAAACTAATATTACTAACATAGGTTTTAACAAATAAGCAGCACAATTTAACAGCTTGAATTTGAAAAAAAAAATACAATCATACTTTTAAAAAATCATTAACCACTAAGTAAATTAAATATTAAAAATTAACACTACTTTAAACATTGTGTATGTATAACGAAACTTAGTGTAAAAAGGTACAACTTAGTACAAATCCGTCAATTTACTGGTGTTAAATGTTAAGTAATACTTTTTAATTTAGTGCAAACGGATATAATTCCCGCCAATGGATTGTATCACATGTAAAAAACTGTAATTCTAAGTGATTAAAGTCGACTTGTACCCGTAACAACATAATTTTATTCGTGAATATGGATTTATGTCAAATTGTATCTCAAAAAATGTTTTTATTGTTCGTGTAAAGTGATTTAAATACACATGGATCCTCATTATCCGAGTGACCATCAAGAGAATATGAGTAGTTATAGCGTTACACTCAACAAAAATCCAAACGCGTAAAACTTAGCTACACTAATACCTTTTGTAACTTTACAACGATATACTTTTTTTGTTAGTAAGAATTTATTTCAACTTATACCTGACACTGCATGGTCATTTGTGTTAGTTATACCATATTCGGCTTCTCACTCCCTAAGCACTTACTTATGTATAGCAACATTTTGTATACGTAACTCTTTGTGTATTTGTGCAATAAACTCATTTTTATCTTTTTATCTTTTATCTTTATCTTATATTACACGACCGTAACTCTGTCAATTTACGTGATATCTTAAATCCTTTTACACCAACAGATGCCATTTTTTTTTTGAAATTTTTTGGTATACTTAACTCAATTTGGCCAAAATTCGACTTATACCCCTTTTCACTAGGGTGCCAGAATTATGATAAAAGATTGATGATGGGCAGCAGCGTCATCACAGTGGACACATTACTGCAATCGCCAATCCGCTTGCCCAGCGTGGCGATTATGGGCATTTACCTCCTAATGCGTCTATGCGCATAGTTAATTGGGGAGGCCTACGTCCAGCAGTGGACTCTCATAGGCTAATGATGTGATGTGATGGTGAATAAGGTGGAAGTACTAGTACCCGACGCTGTACCAATACTCGTTATTATAGCTTGAGTTGCCATTGATAAAATAAAAACAACAATTAGAGCATTCAAACGATGATTAGTATTATGTACTTTTAATGTTTCATATCCCAACTTTGAAATAATTCACTTATATCTAAATTTTTTGCATAATTTTAAGACAGGCTGACGTTTATTAGGACTGGGTGTTAATATTTCCAATGTCTCAATATGCGACATTGAAACTTGTACTGAAATGCCGGCTATTGGGACTGCCAGGAAAAGCTGCACCTGACGCTTACTCATACAATGGAATTGCCTAAAAAATTTTGATATTATCACCCTATGAAATAAATACTATGTAACTAAACTAACAAACTCCTCTCCCAAAAAACATGACATTACTTTATGTAAATTTATATATGAGCAAAATATCGTGATTCAAATAAATATTATCTGTTGACATGTTGCGCACTAGTACTTCCACCTTATTTTTAGTTCACTATTACTAAATTAATCCGAAGTTTCAGTACAACGGCGGTTGAAACATAAATCTCCATTTTGCTGTGCTCACTAGTTTATTATCTGAGTGCGACCAATTTAGCTGCTTCCAAAATTTACAGCAGCACTCTACACGAACGAAAAGTTATTATTTATTTGATTAATGTAGCCAAAAAGCATTTTAAAGTAAGGTCTCGGATAAATAAGTAAGAGTTGGCTATTACAACCTAGTTATTAAGCCAGAGTTGATGAGCATTTGAAGAACTTATGTACTTCCATCATCATTATGATGACGTTTGGGCTCAAAGGGTTGATATTTATCTAATAGTTGCTGTTGTTTGCCGTGTGGTGACGGCAGTAAGAATACATTTGTCACCACCCCAACTCCTCCTGCGGGTGTCGTAAGAATCGACTAAGGGATTGAAGTGTCGCTGACCATTCTACAAGATTGACGATGGGCAGCGTCATCATAGTGGACACATTACTGCGATCGTCAATCCGCTTGCCCAGCGTGACGATTATGGGCATTTACCTCCTAATGCGTCTATACGCATATTTAATAGGAGAGGCCTACGTCCACCAGTGGACTAACATAGGCTGATGATGAGTTGCTGTTCTTAGATTTCAAACATGATTGTTTAATTATAAATTTGTCATCGTACTAGCTTTCTAAGCGCGCCATTGCTTACATGCATCGCGGGAGTGAAAGAAAAGTGAAATTGCCTAGGGAGTTATAGAAATATTAGTACATCATTAATAGTACATTGTGCATCAAGGGAGGTAAGTACGGAATTACTAACGAGAGTGTTAGAAGCCCGACGCCGTTAGGCGGAGGGCTTTTATGACTCGAGTTAGTATTCCGCTTACCGACCGTGATGCATACAATGTTTTTCATCACACTTGCCAACCAAAAAATAAGTTTTAAGACATAATATTATTAAATGACATCCTGACATTTCTATTACTCCCTAGGGAATTTCACTTTTCTATTACTCCCGCTACGCGCGCAAGCAATGGCGCCCTTAGACAGCAAGTGTGATGAAAATAATATTTTGTCTTAAAACTTATTTTTTATTTCGCAATTTTGATGAAAAATGAAATTTTATGCATCACTGTCGGTAAGCGGAATACAAACTCGATTAAAAGCCCTCTGCTTCGGGTTTCTATTACTCGTAAGTACCGTAAAATGGGGCCAGATTGATTAATTTTAAAATTGAAATGCTTAGAACTTCGTCAGTTTTAATGCTATAAATACGCAAAAAATCACGTAATAGCAGCTTGACACGAAGTTTTTTTAGGTTTGATGAAAAAAAATTTTTGCTTATAATCATAGAGAAAAGAAAAAAAAAGTGCGCTATCAACTCTATACTTGAAAAGGGGTTACTTTGATAGACCACAGTTTTATAACCATATTTGATAGTATCCCCTAACAGCATAAAAATGCAAAAACAAAAAAAAATATCCACCTACTACTTTTCAAGTTATTGGGTTTAAAAGTTCAAAGGGGTAACATTGATGACAGGGGTAAATTTGATTAGGCGTACCTTTGCCATTTTAGTGAAAAAATGAAACAAAAATGTAATTAGTAGCATTTATTTGTATGTTATAAGTCTTTTTCTTATCATAGAATAACAATTTGCTGTCAATTGACGTTATTATTGAGATCCATCTTACTTTTTTAAGGTACATATCTTAAAATAAACTATATTCATAAAATATAGTAACAATACTAGTAATTTTTATAATCAGTGACTCAAACAGAACAATACCTATAACATTAGAAACTTAACATACGTAACTTTCCTTCGTATAATACCTATCTAACCAATTTTTAATAGAGCTAGTTAAGGGTAATTGAGATCAACACAACATAATTCGCATCAGGCATTTAAGCACCTACCTACTCGTAATCTTATCGTTCTCTATTTGAAATCAAACTATATTGAAGCTACTATTTATTGAAGCAGCATTGATGCTCAGGACCCCATCCGATATAGCCTGCACTGCTTCCTCTAAATCTTGTTGCGTATAGTTCCGATAGGCCCGGTTACCCGGACGTGGTTTATATGTTCGCACCATCTTAAATCTAAAAAGAAAAACATTTGGGGTTAGTTTGATAACGGTATTAAAAACAGGTCAATATATCGCAGACGATATGGGGTAAATTTGATAACTATCAATGTAGCCCCGCACCTTCTGTCAATGAAGCCCCATTTCAAAATTCCCGCCATAGAAAATAAAATGGCGGTCGGCACTGGAGGACTCAATCACGTTTCGATCCCCAAAGAAACACACAATTACATAAGCTATGTCAATAAAAGATAATTGCAATACTCACACTTGCAGAACAGAAGTTTTCCATACCACAAATTTTATAAAATATTCAGTCACTGCGTTAATATTTTTTTCCAAAGCACCCGTGAGAGCTGCTGAGTGTACGCCGCGTCGAAAGATGGCAGAACTGTCAGTGTTGCTAGTGTAAAAATATCAAACTGATGCGTTCAGTAGATTATGAGTTACAGAAAAAAATGCAAAGTTTTGCTGTAATCATCAAAGTTGCCCCACGATTTGAAAGTAGCCCCATTTTACGATAATACCGTAGGATGGTACGGTAAGTACTTACCTCCCTAGGTGCACAATGTACATTATCGTCCTAACTCTCTTACAGCCTGTTTCGTTAATTTTGATAGGTACGGTCGAGGAATTTAATTTCCCACCCATTTCATACCTTGTCATAGTAGCTATAATATGAAAGTCCTAGCAGCTTTCATATTGATTGTCACTGTGACAAGGTACGAAATGGGTAGGAAATTAAAATCCTCGACTGTACCATTCTCGATAGGTTACTACGTAACATATTTATTTTTAAGCTCAGCTCAGACTAAATTGAGTACACAGGCCGCCATATTGTTTTCAACTTGAACTAATATTATCCTATGATCATCATCATCTCATCAGCCGAAATACGGTCACTGGTCACTGCTGAACATAGGCCTCCCCCAAAGATTGTCACAATGACCGGTCCTGTGCCACCCGCATCCAGCCGAATCCTGCGACCTTCACCAGGTCGCAGGAGTGGCCTTAACGTGGCCGCCACTCGAGAACCTTCCCGCCCCAACGGCCATCGGTTCTACGCACAATGTGCCCCGCCCACTGCCACTTCAGTTTAGCGATTCGGAGAGCTATTTTGGTTACTTTGGTTCTGCTGCGGATGGTTTCATTTTTAAGCCGATCTCGTTTATCCTATGATACCAAAAGGATTTTCACGATACCTGGGTATCTCTTATTTAGTTGGACAGGTGTGTGTGGAAATCCAACATTTCGATACTTACTTATTTGTGAAGTAGCACTGTTCATTCTGTTCATAATATAAAAATATAGAAAATTAACAAAACAAGAACCAGATGTGTTTCGCCAATTATTTCCTGATCTGAAATATTTATATCTCGAAATAAGATAATCTCACAAACGTATCAAAAATGTAGAAATTTTCATGGTAAAGACCGAAAATATTGGTTCAAAGCAAATATTATTCAGGTAAAAAATTACTTCAGATTAAAACTAATTACCGTATGCCGTGTGGTGACGGTAGTAAGAATACATTTGTCACCACTCCAACTCCTCCTGCGGGTATCGTAAGAGTCGACTAAGGGATTGAAGTGTCACTGACCATTCTACAAGATTGATGATGGGCAGCAGTGTCATCATAGTGGACACATTACTGCGTTCGCCAATCCGCTTGCCCAGCGTGGCGATTATGGGCATTTACCTCCTAATGCGTCTATACGCATAGTTTATAGGAGAGGCCTACGTCCAGCAGTGGACTATCATAGGCTGATGATGATGAAACTAATTTAATTCTCACGGTAGCGTTAGCTTTCTGTACATGTTTGTGACAACTCACATCTGTGGATTCTCTAAATGGATCGAAACATGTCGAGCAATTATCGACTTAAATTACGTGAGTTTAATAAATATTTAAATATGTTTGAGCCTCAGGTTAGTTATAACTCCAAAATTGTACTCCTTTTTTGAGTTTTAATGTAAAATTAAGCATTATTCTACATACGATTCAACATCCTCAGAACTATGCATGAGTATTTAGAACCCTAAACTTTGGAATAGTTGGTCCGTGAACAGCTTCAATTTATCACGCCGCATGCCGAAGGATGAGTTTAAGGGAAATAGTTGAGACATGACTTTGTAGTCAGATATAGATGTTTAAACCGTAAATTTGTAACCCCGAAATATACTGTTATTACCTACTAACCAAGATTGAGCTTTACTCTGGCAAACGAGCTTGCCAGTAAAAAAGACAACTAATTTTAAAAATGTAGGCGTGATTATTTGGCTACCCTTAGAAAATTAATAATGGTGACCACTGTATCATCATCATCATCAGCCAATTGACGTCCACTGCTGGACATAGGCCTCCCCCAGAGAGTTCCACAAAGATCGGTCGTGAGCTGTCCGCATCCATTGGACACCCGCAACCTTTACCAGTATAAGTTTTTTTTTTGATAAGGCTGATTCAGTATTGCAGGACGAATTAAGGTAATTTGCAGAAAATGTATAGCTTTAATTTTTTGACAATTTATGTATGGAATAATTATACCAAACTGAGAATAATTTTATGACACTATAAAGTGAAATAGGTTGTGAAATTAATAAGGGCGACTTATT
This sequence comes from Thaumatotibia leucotreta, assembly GCA_025490895.1. Classification (NCBI taxonomy): domain Eukaryota; kingdom Metazoa; phylum Arthropoda; class Insecta; order Lepidoptera; family Tortricidae; genus Thaumatotibia; species Thaumatotibia leucotreta. The sequence goes on along the minus strand of JALPQI010020840.1, from coordinate 10,713 downwards.
ACAAAACACAACTTACACAATTAGATAGCTGTTATTTCAAAACACAATAAATAAATTGTCCTCTAGTAAAATGCATCACGCTCGTGTAAACGCATGTTTTCAGATACTTTCAAATCAAATCAAATATATTTACATTACAAAAAAAAGTGTTATAAAAGTTGTAATAAAAATATCAAAAGCGGATATTGCGGTGACACAAATTTCATACCAATGTTTACAAATACATTGCTGCCTTGTAAATTACACAAAATGTTGTGCCATAATTGAGTGCAATTTTAAAAAACCCCACATTGATGTTAATTTGATTAGTATTTAATTTATTTCTCGTATTATATTTGTGGACTGCATTATTTTATGCATGTACCCTGTTTAACAAATGTGTGCTGAGTAAAGGTGGACTTAGACCAAACGAGTATTCGCTCATTCTATCCCTCACTCTACAAAATTCGTTCGTTACACAAAACGTGATTCGTCGAAATTCCTTGGTTTCGTAGAGAGGGGGATAGAATGAACGAATGCTCGTTTGGTCTAAATGCACTTTTATGTTACAAAATTCAACGAATCTTCAACAACCTTTTTTCGTTATTGAAAGTACATTAGAATTAACGTTAAGTTTTGAACTATTTAGGCTGTTCACCCAGTCTAGACTAGATAAGAACCAAAAGTTATTTCATAGAACTTTAATTAATAGTAAATTAATTTATTTATGCTCCAGAATTTGCCAGAATCAATCTCGTCTTTTTTGATAGTTTTAAATGTAAATAAAATAGTTGGTTCTGTAGCTCGCTACTTTATAGTTTTGATTTATAAGGGACATACATACATATAAATACAAATATCTCAGTTTTGTAATGGAATTAAACATAGCGCCCATAGAATAAAACGAAATAAATACCTACTTTGACTCAACTTTCAACTCTGTTAGTTTTTGGTCCACTTTCCATACAACGCTGCCCATGGCCTTTACAAATCTAAATACTCAAGGTAAAGGTCTTTACAAAAATGTGTGTTCGAGTTGTGTTTTTGTGACCGTGAGTGTGTATTGCTTGCTGCCTCTCAAAATTAGCTAACCTAGCTTCAATTAATGTATAATTCAATGGATTTAGAGATAAAACTCGTTTATTTATTTAATTTTATTCAGACATAAGTTTACACGACATTACAGTTAAAAACCTGCGTCATGTAACTAAAATTAAACAGTTTACAAAGTTCATCTTTTATGGTTACCTGTAAATATGAAACACAATATTTAACTTACTATTGAAACCTCAACGTTCAGTAAGGTCCAGTTGGGATAATAAACAAATAATAAATAAATAAATATAAATATCTTGGGACATCTTACACAAATCGACCTAGTCCCACGGTAAGCTCAATTAAGGCTTGTGATGTGGGTACCAAGCGACGATATATACAGGGTTACTTTTTCACCGGTACAATAAATTTTCCCAGATATTTGGTATCGATAATAGATTACATTTATCAAATAAAATTGATTTTTTTTTTTCATTTATTATTAATTTATCCTTCATGCAAATGCAAAATAATGGGCCTACTAATGATAAGACGTCAACGGGGTGCGGGACGCAGAGGGCGGCGGAAAGGGGTGAGCGACCTGCGCACGAGTTGGCAACATAGCAGTTACCTCAATCTGGGTGACTAGGTCACGGACGGTCAGTCTCACGGTTGACGTAAGTATGTGCGCGCGCGCCGCATCGTACTACCTTCAGTCGGATATTGTTCGTACGAAATGGTTCGTAGTTATTTTCTCATTGGGGAAAATACAGTGGCAGCCCAGCGGCTATACGCTGAAGAAAGTGTGCCCCGCCTGGAAAATGCCAGTGTTATAGCTATTGCCAGCCAGGTCAACAGATTTGACCCCGTGTGACTGTTTTTGTGGGGTGAGGGTAGGCCCAAAATTTAAAGACTTAAAAATCTCTAAATAAAGTTCTCTAATAATAAGTGCATTTGATGAACTCAAAAGTGAGAACTACAGACTTGTGTTGGGAAATATCGAAGGAAACATTCAGAAACGGGCAAGAGTGTGTTTAGATAACCACGGCCAACATTTTGAACACTTGCTTAAGTATGTGAATTTATTAATTAGTATGAGAAATGGACTCCATTAATCAGGTATGTTTTTTTTATTCCAATCATTGTGCATAAAGTTGATTTCAAGTGTTTAAATACGCCTCAATGAAGAAAGTTTCTGTCCTTAGTGCAAGTATGAAGGAAGATTTGGGATCAAGTAAGATTTTTTTGCCAAGTCATAATCATAAGTTGATTATCACCGCCGCTTTTTTAAGCCGCCATGCCACGTGCGATGACGTTGTAAACAAACAGTTGCCAGTTCGTGTGTTTTGCTAGTTATGTACATTGATAATGCGTCCAATTTTCTTATTAGGTTTGCGGATAAGTTCAAACATCGGTATTTTAGTTTTTTTGTTCTAAAGGGGTAGTACCAAAAAATGCTAGTATTCTGTAACTTGGACTACTATTACGTATGTTGATTTTTTGTACTGGTGAAAAAGTAACCCTGTATAATAGATAGATATTTATAGATACTTAAATACAAAGACAGCCATGACCAAGGAACAAATATGTATGATAAATATATACACAAATAATGCCCTCCCCGGGATTCGAACCCGGAACCTCCAGCTTCGTAGGCAGGGTCACTACCAACTTAACTAGGCTATGGAGGCCGACAAACGAAACAAACGAAAGATAAAAACGTAGTATATAAAATTCTTGGAACTGGGCAGGACATGTTGCCAGGCAGAGTGATGGCAGGTGGACTAAAGTTCTCACGGACTGGTGGCCTATTTCGGATGAAAGAGCTCCTGGGCGTCCGTTGGCTCGTTGGGTCGACGACATTCGTAAGATTGAGGGACACTTCTGGGTTAGACTGGCTCAGGACCGAGATGAGTGGCGTGCTAGAAGAGAGGCCTATGCTCAGCATGCAGTGGGCGATAAATGGCTGAAATGATGATGAATGATGATATAAAATTCTTACGCTGAACGGGATACTCAAAACTAAACAATTTGAGGAATTCCTACTATACCGCATAATTTATATTCTCATGTAGGAGCCAAACGAGATGAATACTTTCGCGTCAGTAAGCAAAATTCGTTCCGAGACGTTGTTTCTTAATTACAAATTCCGGACAATACAATCTGCGACCGCGAAATGTAAAGCGTTTCCAATCAGTGATGCGATGAACGTTCTTGGGAATATTCGGAACGTTCCCGCAGAACGGGAATTTGTGAATGAAAGTCCGGGAAGATTACTTAAAATTAAAGAGAATAAAAGTTATCATCGGCACCTTTAAACTAGTAAGGCTTATCAGAAATCCCCTGTATCGGTAAAATGTTTATGTATGTATACTCCATTTCAAATACTATGGCCCGATGCCACATCAAACTTTGCAGTGGCATCGGGCCATGGTATTTGAAATGGAGTATATCAAGCTGTAACTTTAGATACCTAAATATAGGACATTTCCTAACTAGTGCGGGAAAACTTTTTTTCGGCGAGGGTGAAAGTTGGAGCCCGAGTGAAACGAGGGCGACAATCACCCGAGTTAAAAAAGTTTTGGCACGTGTAAGGGACGATTGTTTTCATAACAATTGCGTCAAAAAGAGAAATTAGCGCGCGCGAAGCGTGCGCAAAGTTCGTTTTTGCGCACTAGTTAGGAAAAATCATTTTCCATTATAATTTTTTAATTTTTCAAACATATTTTTCTCAAAACATTTTCGTTTTACACATTTGTACTAAAATTATAACTCATGCGGATTACTCAGGTTTTTTAAAGTAGGTAGGAAATAATTATGTTGACATGTTTCGCTCCGTATATGAGCTTCTTTAGGAGCCAATTGCCACAGCTATGAAGTCTGTGAGTAATCATCCTATGATAGTCCACTGCTGGACGTCGGCCTCTCTCATTAACTATGCGTATTTGACGCATTAGGAGGTAATTGCCCATAATCGCCACGCTAGGCAAGCGGATTGGCGATCGCAGTAATGTGTCCACTATGATGACGCTGCTGCCCATCACCAATCTTTTATCAAATAATGGTAAGTGACACTTCAATCCCTTAGTCGACTCTTACGACACCCGCAGGAGGAGTTGGGGTGGTGACAAATGTATTCTTACTGCCGTCACCACACGGCAAGTCTGTGAGTAAGCCGCATGAAGATGAAGTATTGCGAGACTTTTGTGTTTTAGTACATATTGATATGTGGAAAGCTATCAGCTGTAGAAAGCTAGCTGTGAAATATCAGTCTATAGGGTAAAGCTGGTAGTACCATAAGAAGCACAAAAAATCCCGAGACTACCCAGACGCAGGAAATACATTTTGAAACTTCTCATATTTAAGGGGTTATGTCAACAAACATTAATAATTCAAATTGCAAGAAAATTATGTGTTCCTGTTCATGCCTCTAGCTACATATCTATCGCCTCCATGGCCTTTTGACAAATGTCATATATTTCAAATAGCCAGACATCCAAACAATATATAGCACATCACTAAGGTAGCAACTCTCAATACACTAAAGAACATCTTAATGAAATCATCAATATAAAAGTCCTCTTAAAGCCTGCGGTTAGGGACCGTGATGTATTCCACCATTCCGGTTTAACCTTCTAAGTGTTATGTTGTTACAGTGAGTGAAACTTATCGGTACACAAACATCTTATTAATGAAATTATCTACGTTTTTGGTACGACAGTTCATCCGACGAGTGACAAACGGGTGTTAATCGCGTAAACTTACGTTTCATGTTATCCTGACGTTTCGGACATGACGTTAAGCCCGATTTTTTTACGCGATTTCCTGTGGCCTTTTTCACCATAATTACAAGTGTGACAATTGTAAAATATCACTGTTACAGACGTCATAGGCCTCCGAAGGATACGGCTACCGCTTACTATCGCAAAAAACGCACGGCTCTTCTTATGGTAAGCAGTAACTGTAGCCTATAGACGCCTCCGATTGGAGAAACAGTAAATTTACAATTGTAGCACTTGTCAACGTGGTGAAATTGAGGCCTGGTTGTCTCCATAGTGAAAGTAGCTCAGTGTAATCAATCGTAGTGCATTACCATTTTTTTTTATTTTAGAATACAGGGATATATGGGACGACCTAGATGAACCTGTATTCTAAAATTAGGAATGTCTTAAAGGATTCTCTTCTTTCCGGGTAACATAATGTATGAAATAACAAAAACTAATGATATTGCAGAGACTTTATTGTACTACTTTGAATTAAACCTATACTCTTCTCCATGGATTGAGGTGGCGGGAGTTCTGAAAAAAAAAGAATTTTTATTATATTTGTAATATATCAAATATTTCACCGAACTCTTGTTTCACAGCTTTATTGCAATAAAACGATATTTTTTTTAAAGTAAGTTGATTTTTTATTAATTATGAAGATGAAGATTGAACATTGTACATATATCCACCAGTACTTAACGTACACACACAACACAAACCGTCTGAAAAGCAAAGGTTTCTTTCAACTCTTTAAACTCACAAAGGGTTCAAAGTGTTCAAAATTGTCAAACTTTTGCTTTACAAGACTCCAACACCTGCAAACCCCTTAATAAGCAAAAAGTTCAAATATGGGAGGTGAAAGCAATTTCCTGCCATATTATGTTGTTAAATTATTTTCAAGCACCCACTGCATAGACCTTTCTGAACGTAAGTTAAATATTTTTTGATAGATTACGCGATTATGGAGATCCACGTGATCGTATTAGTTATCGTTAAGCACTAACATATATTATAAATCAGTAAGGAAACGGATGACTAATATAAATGGATTAAAATAAAATAATAAATACGTATACTATGAGCACTACTGGCTGATAAAATATCTCTAAGAGACGATCATGCTAAAAAATACAGTTTTTTGTATACGTTGTATCGATGGGTACATTCTATATTTTACAAAATTTTATTGTGAAATTAAAATTGCTTTATTTCTGTACCAAAATGATACGCCTACAGATGTTGATTATTTTTTTACATAATCAGATGTACTGTAATTTTAACATTACGTACAGATGTCGCTAGTGATTAGATTCACAATACCATTGGAAAAATTCGCTGTGATCGACGGAAGGTCGTCTAGTGTAATTAAAAGCACGTTGGACCGGCAATCCAGAAGAAGCGGGTTCGAATCCCGTGACAACCAGAGTCTTTCGCAGTTGATTTTTTCTATGGTAAGCACATCTGTTACGACATTGTGTAATTTTAATATTACGAAAAATTAATCCTGACAATGACAATAATGTAAATGTTGTTGTTTTATGATAAAAGTAACTGAGTTCAGCAGAAAATGAGGAGAAACAACGGTGAAATGTAAATAATAAAAATACAAAAGGTTAAAAAAAGAGTCACCTTAAATTTTACTAAGGATCGAGTACCGAACCGCAAAATAAGGGAACGCCTTTGACAAGTATGTAATATAAGAAACTGCGATCGGCTCTGAATTCTGGGGGCTGAATTGGTTCAATAACTGCAGATAACGTGTTCACAACTACAGCTGAAAGAAAATAATAGTGAGTGTAAAAATACCTAACGATAATGAGACAATGTTTGTGTTGGTGGTTCACCTATGAATACCTTTTGAGCGGTTTTAAATACAAGATCCTTCAAAATATGTAATTAGTGTTGTGTTGTGAGGGTAGATTTTGTTATAGGTACGCATATCTAAAGATACCTAAATGGATTATACTTTGTGATATTGATTTTGCTCTTGACCTCCAATATCGATCGTCATTATAATAGTTTATGAAATTTAGTAAGCTGTTAGACAAGCATGGGAGAATGACATCATTATTATCCATCATTATTATATAACTTTTAACACCGTGGATTATTTCAGAAATGCACATATTATAGAAGCGCCTGTTATAAACAATTTGAAGAGCCATGCGTTCGTACTATAAACCTTATTGGACGACCCCACAGAACATGACTGTGGATTTGAGCTTCAGATAAAACAGGAAGGCTCGATCAGCCCTGAATACTACAGGTGGCGGTGGCGGAAGACCCGGCCTGGGTCGTCCTACAACACCTCCTGGAAAGAAGCCAAGGTGATGTCTGAGACTGGAAAAAATCGGGATAGGCTACATTTAAAATGTCGTATCACACGTTTTTTAGAATTAAATCGAATTATTTTATCAAATATTTTGATTTATTTTTTTAAGTAAGCCTCAAAATATTATGGATAAATTGTAAATTTTAAAAGTCATATATTACACCATAAAAACACTAAGCTCCTCAGTGTCCCACCCACTTTGGACGTTGGTAAGGTGGTATTTATTATTTTACAGCATCTGTGTTTGTCAGATCGGTATTCTCTACGATAGTAACCACTTTAATAATATGTTGGGTCGTCTGTCTTTATTGATCTCGTTTCATTATTACCCTCACCGCTTGTAGGGATTGGTTAAGAGGAATGGTTTCGTTTGATACCCTGTCTATATAGTTGGCGCGGCTGTCAGGGTTTCTACTACTTTGCCAACCTTTTTATGAATTTAAAGATAATTGATTTTCCTCGATTGATGTGTTATGTCTTACTAGAAATTATTTATGGAAATAATACACTAAAGTATATTATATAGATACACCCTATATTACCTACTGTTGTTAAGAATAAAAAATAGGTATATTCTTAATTTCAGTAAATATAGTTTTGTTTCAATGTGTAATTTGACAGTGTAGTATTTAACCAAAAATATTTGCACATTGTGCTACAGACACTACTACATTATCAGATTATTTCCAGGAAAAAATGTTTGCGTCATGTATTAATAATAATGCATACAAAATAGCTAAACTGATTGCCAATAACACCCCAATACTTTCACACCTTGAAAACGAATACCGATATTGTTAGTTAATGATCAAATAAAGTCTTGAAAACTTTGAGGGTATACACCTTAATAAGATTTACAGCAAATACTTTAGACATCGGTCATCGTCCCAGAGAATATAGTGGAACCACGGAATCTTATATAGAAGAGGAAGGGACGGTCGGCTCTGAACACTATTGTCAGTGGAGGTGGTAAAGGCATTGACCTCGTAGATATTACAACACCTGTAAACACATGGTAATTATTTCTGCAACAACTTCAGTTAAACAAAAATCTTACTTTACGCTATAATGATGAAAAACAAGTTCGACACTTGGAAGCAGAAACAGACAATTTAGATCTAGATCAATTTCTCTATTTTTATTTCTGAGACATATCGTCTTTAAATTAAGTAAAATTGAATACATTTAGTTGTTTCTCGCCACCTCAACTTTTCCCGTGGATGTCGTCTAAGGGATTGAAGTATCACTGACCATCCTTTGACATAAGATTGAAGATGGTCAGCAGCGTCAATACAGTGGACACACTGCGATCACCAATCCGCTTGCTCAGCGTGGTGATTATGGGCAGTTATCTCCTATACGCGTAGTCATTAAGAGAGGTCTACGTCCAACAGTGGATAGGCTGATAATGTGATGGAATAAAATGTCAATGTGCATTTACCATTAGCAGCAGCAGCTTCAGATCCATCCTCATTGACTTCGATGTATGCTTTTTGAGTAGCCTTCGAAACGTAAGTGTCTTCTTTGGTCTTCAACAATCCGGACAGTCCAGAGTCATTTGAATCAAATATTTTAGTGACACCAATCTGAATAAAATGGATATAGATCATTTATCATGCCGTCTACATACTTATGTTGACACGGTTTTTATTATAAAGAACATTTTACGTGCACATGGTAATATCGACTCCGTGTCTGTACACGTAGTCCAGTTGCTACGAAATATTACCTTGTCAAAACACTTTGATATTATACTAATTTGGTTTTGTATGAAAGGACAAATTTTGACAAAAGTGTTTAATAAATATTTAAACAGAATCCAGTAAAGTCTTTAAAAAATAATGTTGTTTCTTATGAACAAAATTAATACTGAATTTTGACGACAAATGGGACTTAACTTTAACTGACGTTTTGGGCATGAGGTTAAATACGTGGTCGCAGGTGATTAAGTTCCATTTGTCGATAGAATATGAGCGATAATCGAGAAAGTTTAAACGAATATAATATTACCTGTTTCAAAATATCTCCCAAATCAGTTGTTGTTTCAATGGTGAATGGTGGCACATAAACCTTCACTTTTTGGCGACTGGTGCTTCCAACGACCTTGTCGAAGTTTGTCTGTTCTTGCAGTTTCTCGGCAAGTGGCAAGACACCATCTTTCTCGTTTGGCAAAATAAATACCATACTGAACTCCTCTCCTTTGTAGAACATTTCAAGGACCTACAACACAAAATCTTTCAAAGTTTTAGCCTAAGGAATATGGAAAGAACATTAAACTTCGTATTTTTTTATAATTGTGAAATATTTTATCTTAGACGTAAATAGCAGGTTTATTCCTTTTCATTGTTTGTCGCCAGTGTGTTGCTTTGTTGATATTTATTTTTTATGACTACCTATCTTTACATTTTTTTATTTGTATCAATGTAGAGTAGCAATTCTGAGGGCTACATTAGTTATTTTGGTTCTGCCTGAGGGTGGCCACATTTCTCATACGATCTCGCAAAGAGACTGCTACTGTTAGCCCTCTCTGTTGCTCTTTGGGTGACGTTGAACCTTCTAACAATGACTTGATGAAGGTCCTAGAAGACCACTGGATGCGGACCGGTCATTGCGCGCTTTCTGGAGAAGCCTATGTTTAGCAGTGAAAGTCTGATCGCTGATATGGTGATGATGAAATTATAACTGTTGGCTGATAAAAATATGTTGTATTAATACCGTGCAACTTAAATCAGGGACTGATCCGTAGTTGAACTGGCCTTCCTGAAACATCAACTTAGTTTTCTTCGTCGTACCATCGCTTAAGTAAAAGTCTGCGTCTTTGATGGTATTATTTTTATTGAAAGCATATTTCCATTCACCCTAAAAATATCAAAAGAATGAAGAAATTAACATAGAAATTGTGATTCGTAAATACATACAATACTAAAAATAAAGAGGGGACTTTTTTAAACCTGCAACATGACATGACGAACCTAGAGGTATGTGACGAAAACTATGTATTCACTCAACGTTTAAGTACTGACGTGAAAAGTGTAAATGTTAATTTTATTTACACCCCATATAATAAAAATTATATAAAAAAATAGGCACAATTACAAAAAATTACAAACTAGCAATCGGAACTGTATTGAAAATAGCAAGAAAAAACAAAGAGAAGACACCAAAAAACATTAGAGTAAAGATACTTTAGTGACTTATGTTAAATTTATAAAAAGGGTTTTCACACGTGTTAAGTACTTACCTTAAAGTAAATGGCATTGACCAAAACGAGACGAGTCAGTGATGATAAGTCATCGGGTTGTATCAAATCGTGAATAAGATTGTTAGTTTTGCTTTCAACCTGAAAGTATATAAGTAGTAAAAAATACAGGATTTTCAATAAACGCACACTGTATTATTGATATCGTTGAATAAGTAAGAGAATGTCAAAAAACGGAAAAATTGTATTTATCATCGAAGAATGCATGATCTTACTTTTAAACACACTCTTGTTTGGATTAACAAGCGAAACTCGGTTACACAAATATTGTTGACATATTGTAGGATTTGTAGGAAAACGAAAGTGATTCTTGATTATTGACGGTTTAATCTTTGAGTACC